>JAHBCN010000254.1:197500-228486 GCA_019359885.1 Listronotus oregonensis
ATCATAGTTTTAAATAAAGGATTTAAAAGCTTTTTTTCTGCTAAAATCAGTTTTGAGATTTTGAAAATATCATGTAAGGGGTTTTTGGTGATGCTGATTCTAGGTTTGAAAAAATATTTAAAATAAGCCCTTATATACTTTTTCAAAAAAATCAAGTCTTTTGCCCACCCCCAAGACTGCACGCCAATGGTGAATAAAAGTGTTTACTATACCAAATACTTTATTTTTTAACATACAATTACCATATATATATATATATATATATATATATATATATATATATATATATATTTATTTTTTAAATTTTATTTTGATTATCGTTTACGCACGCTCATATCCCCTACCTAATTTAATTGAATAAGATCTCAATCAATATTCGTTCTATATCTAATCTGTCCTTCTCTAACTCATGCGAACTTCTAGAAAGTTCTGAAAATTTATGGAATGATCTAGAAATTTCCAAAATGGGTGCAACTGCTAAAATCGATGCGAAATAGTCTAGAACGTTCTAAAAATTTCTGGAATGATCTAGAAAGTTCCAAAATGTGTGCAATTGTTGTAATCGATCTAGAATGTTTTAGAAAGCTTCTGGAAAGATCTAGAAAGTTCAAAAATGTGTGCAACTGATGTTATCAATCTAGAACATCTAGAAAGTTCTAAAAATTTTTGGAATGATCTTGAAAGTTCCAAAATACGTGCAATTGTTGTAATCGATCTAGAATGTTTTAGAAAGCTTCTGGAATGATCTACAAAGTTTAAAATGTGTGCAACTGATGTTATCAATCTAGAACATCTAGAAAGTTCTAAAAATTTTTGGAATGATCTTGAAAGTTCCAAAATATGTGCAATTGTTGTAATCGATCTAGAATGTTTTAGAAAGCTTCTGGAATGATCTAGAAAGTTCAAAAATGTGTGCAACTGATGTTATCAATTTAGAACATCTAGAAAGTTCTAAAAATTTTTGAAATGATCTTGAAAGTTTCAAAATATGTGCAAGTGTTGTAATCCATCTAGAATGTTCTAGAAAGTTCTCAAAATTTTCGGAATGATTAACAAAAATTTAAAATTACCAACCAATCATTATTTTAATAAGTTAATTGATAAATTAATTTCGTATTAACTATATACAACGTACGTTTAATGATACAAAAATTTGTTTACAAATATATGTAATATGTAGATAAATTTATTGTACAATCAATAAGCGTGCGATGGATTTCGACCCCGCAACCCGGGTTTTGCAGTATATATTATATATATATAAAATATATTATATTAAATAATAATTATATTTTATAATTTATTATATATATATATATATATATATATATATATATATATATATATATATATATATATATATATATATATATATATATATATATATATATATATATATATATATATATATATATATATATATATATATATATTATATATATATATATATATATATATATTATATAATTATTTATTATTTATTTATTTGTTGCGTAATATTAATATTATTTTTAAGAGTACTTCTTTAAACTTCCTATCTAAGCATTTTCTGTTACAAGGTCATTAAAAACATAGGCCTTTCTAAAAACTTTTAATTCTTGTAGACTTTGCTAATAAATTAATTAGGTATTCAATGAATTTTAATGAGACACGCAATTTTGTGATTGATTATATATTTTCTTGCGCCATTAAGAAGAGTTATTTTGCTGATGGGATTTAAAATTACTATAAGGTATCTCATAAAAAGAAATATTTTTTCTGAAATCCATTAATTTAAGAAATAAACATTAAAAAAATTACGAACTAAAACAAACAGAAAGAAAAATACAAAGGTCTATTTATTTATATACCTAGATCGCTGGGAGTTTAGTCAAGACCTACGGTTCGGTGTAAAACAAAGGATTTCGTTAATTTTTTTTTTAATTGGACAATTCGTTGTTTAAACAAATTTAGAACAACATTACTTAAGCAAGTCAAGAAATTTTAAACATACCTTTTACAAGTTTTTTTGTATTTTAATTTTTCATTATTTTTAATTTTATATTATAGAATACATTGTTAGTAATAAGGGCTATATACATTATAATCTAAATAAATATAAAGCGAAAAGTCACTTATTCATTCATACATTTATGCATTCATACACTGACTAATCCCAAAATCTCGCAAACTACTTATTCTATAAAAATAAAAATTGGCACTAAGGTAGAATATAAGTAGGAGACGTCAGGTAAGATAGAATTTAAGGAAACTTACCCCTCCCATAAAGGAGGAGAATGGGGAGGGGGTGAAAGTTTGAACAGAACCTCGTCATTTCTGGACTTAGAAGTACAAAAATTGGGTAATTAAAAGTGATGTGTTTTAACATTTTTAAAATTATATCCCTTGGTGGGTTAAAATGGGAATAAAAGTTAGCATAGAAAAATCGTCATTTTTAAAGCTATAAATATTAAAGTTGTAATTAGGCTTCTGAATACTTAGAACAATAGAAAGTAGTAGTATTTTTAGGACTTCATTTCCTGACGGGTTAAAAGGGGGTAGGAGATAAATGTTTGTAAGAGAAAAGGTATATGTTTGGAAAATTTGCAATATCCATCGAGAACGGGAAAAAAATAAAACAGCCATAATTGTGTAGTCCACGCATGAAAAGCTGCGGGCAAAAAACTAGTAATATTATAAGCATTAACGAGTCAGTCAACCAAAAGTTTTAATTATTATAGCAATAAAAGTCAACTACAATTTTTTGTTTTTAGAAATATTTAGCGTAAGTTAAAAACAAGACGCTTTTACATTATTTACATTCCTGTGTTTTTTTAATATTATTATTATCTTTTTTTGACAAAATTTTAAAAAGACGTAGTTAAAATTACTTTTTTATAATTATTTTTTTTAATGTTTTTTTTCCAGATAAGATCAACTTGAATATAGCTTGAAATTTGAAAACCAGTGTTTTTAAACGTCTGATTCGACACAATTGCCGAGTACTTGTCCATAATAGTAGAGTCCATAAGAGTAGGACACTAAAATTATGTTATTGTACCAAGTTATCAATAATGTTAATACCAAAGGAGTTATGACGAAAAAATGGTAAATCAATGAATAAAATTATCAGAAGCTACGATACGGATCCATATTAGTAACAAAACTTTACTATCAGAAAGTGTATTTTAGTGAATGTTCTAAGTATGCCAAGATTCATATAGATAGAAAAACCCGATTAGAAAATTTCTTTGGTCACACTTGCTTATGTTGCTTGTTTTTATTCAAAAAGCAAACTTAACACCTTAAAATATTCTTTATTCTCTGGTTGCTATATTTCTTGGCTTTAAAAACCGAGTTTATAAAGTTAGAGGGTTATGGCTTCTTCACTTTTGTGTTGTTTTACTAAAAGACGATAAAAAGATAAAATATTACTCGGGTACTTATTCTGTTCAAGGCATGTTCAAAGAGTTAACTAAACTTTTAATATAAACAAATAAGAATTTTAAGCTTTATGAGTAATAGTACGAGAGTTAGTGTCAATATTTTGCGACAAATGTCGCGAATGCTCAGTTTAAAGATTTAAAAATATACAGAGTGCTCAAGAAATTCTAAATCGAATGGTAAGTTATTCTTTTGGAGTTATTTACAAAAAATTTTTCGAAAATCATTGGTACATGACAAATAACCTTAACAACATTTTCACATTTATGACCTGACTGCTGTTATGGTGGTAAATTTGAAAAGTGTGATATAAAACCTGAAAAAATGAGGTAGGTAGTGAAAATAGAAACAATTCAAGTAAATATACGAAACTGTTTAGAATTAATTTTAAGACTCACTTGACAAATTCCAAAAAAAATACATTAAAAAAATTGTAATTTTTTAAGACACCCTCTATTCAAAAATTATTGTTTTTTTTTGTCACTAGATATCAGCTTATTAGCATTTATTATAAAACTTTAAATAAAAAAAAACAATAATTTTTTTATTAGAAGCAAAACAATAAACTGTATACAAAAAGCAATGCTTGATTTGAAATTTTTTTATTTAAAACAATATATATATATATATATATATATATATATATATACATAATATATATATAATATATTATATATATATATATATATATATATATATATATATATATATATATATATATATATATATATATATATATATATATATATATATATATATAAATTTATAATAAAATATAACTTCATTTTTTAATTTTAATGTAAAGTTTAACTTAAAAATGAAAATATTCTACTAAATCTTCTTTTGGAAACTTAAGCAACATAGTGTCGCTATCAAGTATTTGTTGTTAGGTACAGCGTATTAAAGCAGAGGCATTTATTAATGATAATGATATGGGAATAAATTAACTAATTTTAATATAAAATTCTATACTGGTCCAAAGAAAATGATTTTTAGGGACAATGACAATACAGGTTGATGCGAAAATTACAATTCTTATCGCAATGTTTAAAATCTTATTTTTAATTCAGTAAAAAGCCTAAAATAATATTTTAAACAATTTTGTCATATAATTTTTTTTCAATAATTTACTCTTAACCTCATTTCGTGACATTCCACATTACATTTTTTATATTTGTCGCCATAATAGCAGTCAACCACAACTGCTCAGTTTATTTTTACTTATTCCTTTTTCCTTCTACAAGCACCAATTATATTCCGCAGCCAAAAGGCGGAATATCTGTTAAGTAAAGGATGTTAAAGTTACATTTGTTTTTTTTTATAAGTTAAGTATTTTATTAGGATAATTGTAAGTCAAAACTTCTACCCGCGTAAAAGTAATAATTTATGCAAACAAACTATTTAATAAAGAAGCTATTACATATTTTAAGATCCATTTTTTAAAAATACATGGTAATTTTACAGGAGGAGAAGAATTTTGATTTACTTTTGTAATTATTTTTGTTTTTAATTTATCATATACTTTAATTTTATTTAATATTTTCTGGAATTTGAATATTTAATATCCATTGTATCTCATTAATAAAAAGTAAAGTTTTGCTTTGATTTAACTTTTAATTTTAAGCATTATGAAAAAAATTATTTTCAATTATGGTGTTAACAATTTGCCAAAACTAAATAATTTTTCAGCCTTAACGATAATACTTGCAAAAATTGTGTAGCTACCACCCGTACTATTAAGAAATTTGGTAGCTGACTATGTAGACCCTCTCAACCACAAAATGTATAATCAATCAGAAAAGCTCCAGGTTCATTAAGATTTATGAAAGGCCTAAGTAATTTACGAGCAAAAACAAGAAGTAATAATTAGGAAAAGTATTTAAGAAGCTTATACCTTGTTATGTTTTCAAAGGCTTATCAACACAAAAGAAAGTTTTCTTTTGAAATGAAAAAATGACTTACAAATTACTGAAAATACTCTGCACTCAGAAAGAACAACGTGCTTAAACTGTGAAATCATTAAAGTACGTATGAAGTTTAATTTTTCGTTTTTAAGTTATTTGACGTTTATAGTAATTTAAAGCTTTGCTTTAAATAAAATATAATTTCGTAAATTTAACTAGGCGTCAGAGGAAACTTTGTAGGAACGATTTAATGTCTATTTTAAAACTCCGTTACTTTAAAATTGTTTAACGAATTATCAAAAGTGACATTGATTCGTAAGTAGTAGGTCTGTTTGTTATTCAGAAATAGTGTACATTAATTTACACCTTTTTACGTATACGCTCTTATCGAATGTGTATTTTAGGACTAGGTGTGTATAAAAAGTGTAGACTAGTGTAAATTATTTCTGAAAAAAAAGAGACCTATTATAATATCGCCTTTTAAACTAACTGTAAAAAAATAAAGCACGCAGAAAAAGTATTTCTTGTTCAGGAAGATAAAATAAACATGGTGTGGAAAAAACAAAGCCGAACATAGGAATAAAGTGTAATGTATCAAACAGAAACGGAAAACCCCTTTAACTGCGTAAGCGAACAAAGACAGACCATTGCAGTATATCCAGGCTCATGTGGTAACGCGGTTACATCGCGATTCGGTCAGCAAAGATTTACGCAGAGTTGCCAGATTATATAATTTCCTGGGGATTTCTTAAGGGGAAAAATATTTTTGTGGGGAATAACCGGAGATTTTAGATCTGACACAACTTGACTCAAACCTTACTTCGAAAATCTCAAAATCAGATAAAAATACAAAAATCCATTATTTCTAGCCTAAAATGTAAAAAACATGTTTTACTAATAAGCGGCGGCGTTAAGAAATATTACATTTTTAACTTCGTTGTTACTGTTCTTTACTTTCTTTCACTTCTTTCATTTGAAAATGAAAAATTTTTCTGGACAATTTGCAATTAAAATTACTTCTGGGGATTTTTTTTAAACAGCTTATTTTGGGCTATTTTAGAGATATGCATTAGTCAGAAAAATGTATTAAAATCCAGGAATAAAAACATTGCCTACAAAACCAAATTAATTTTTAATTTGTTTTTTTTTTTCGAAAAGCCCTAAATTTAAGAGATATTTTAATTTCGACTGGGAAGATTGTGCCAAACGGACTAGCAACCCTGCATTTACAATTCGCCGGCGCCGGCACCAGCCCCGCTACTCCAGTAACTATTGAGCCTTAAGTCGAGTATGCCGCTCTTTATTAAAACTTCTTTTGTTAAAATACGAATTTCCTAATATTTTTGACCCTTTCATAAATTTATTGTTTTAAATGCATCAAATAGTCGAAATACAGGTTAATAAGGTTTTTAATGGCCGTTGGGCGAAAAGAAAACTGGTATTTCCGCAAAAAAAAAACATTATTTCATATTAAAATAATAGAACGAAACGACTATTTCTAAGTAAATATATTAAAAAACATTCTCAAAATTAAACTTAGATTCTGTTAAAAATAAAAAGTAAAACGTTATTCAGTATTTGCAACTGCATTTTTTGTCGCAGTTGATCTAAATTGTTAGCACGTTTATGTCTGTGCCGAAAAATTTATGGGAAACATGACACCAAAGAAAAAAATCGTAATAATGCGCTCTGGAAATGTTAAGCTGCACCAGATCGCGCGAGCGGCACGTATGTCTTAGATTGGATTCGTTCTCTCTCTGTTTTGGTAGATAATTTGTTTTCTTTGTTTTACTTGCGAAACGTCCATGTTCGGCTTTGATCTTTCCACACCAGTATGAATGTATTGTATGTATAAAATTGATAATTGTTTTAGTGCCTGCAAGCGTCATTTTTGACATAGAAACTTAAACTCTTCAAAAACGCTTAGATTTAGGTATAGGACAAGATATAAAATCTACCTGAAATCGTATGTAGCATATATAGGGTGTTATATTTAAGATAAGCAAGTTTACATTACTTCAATATAATAGGAAATAAAGATAAATATCAGCACTTTCGCATCTGGTAACTGCAATTTGTGACATGACGGCTCTAAGATGTCAAAAGCGTTTTGCAATATAGTAACTTTAGCATATTTTTTTTTTAAATTAAGGCTTCTTAAAGACGACTATGCATAATAAATTAAAATAAATGACCAATTCCATTAGTAGCAGAGATTCTGGCTTTATTAAGATGAAATTTAATTTTCATTAAACTGAAAAAATGCCAAATACAATTAATTGTACTAATAATAATTTATATTGAAAGCGCTTGCTGCACTTTTTTGACCACTTAGTTTAAATGTTAATGTAATCGTGTAGTATCTTTAGTTTTTTAAGTCAATTAATTAAGTAAAATTAGTGCTCTGTACCCAGTACAGAAAGCGATTCTTTTTACTTTGTATTTAAAAAACGTTACTTATCAGATAAAAAAAAATCCTTACATTTTTTTATCATGTTCAAAGGTTTTAAAATATATATTTTTTTTAAAATAATTTTTTTCCTATATACCGGTTAGTATATATGAAACACTCATTTTATTAATACCTTAATGTTTTATATTCTAATAAAGTTTTTATGTAAATGGGCCCAATCTTAAAATAGTTAATTAAAAGAAAAAAGAACTCATAAAAGACCAAATTGATTTACATGAAAGATTGCCAAGAACTAATTATAAAAGTTATACAGACTTCCAGACACGAGATAACTGAATATTTCTTAATAACTTACAGAAAAAAACTTTCTTTTTAAAGCTAAAAAGAAGCTTGCAAAATGTGTCATTCCTTTGAAACATTAAAACACAAACAAAATGTTTACATATAAGAGAAAAAAAGTTTAATTAAGAAACTTCCTTTATTAAATAAGTTTACGAAATAAATTTATTAAAATCTTACATATTATTGATATTTTGAGCCTAATTTGTTAGTTAAACACAGATTGCCTAATTAAAAGTTGAATAAGCACCCATTAAGAACATTAAAATAAGGGGTGGAATCTCGAATTGCCGTGAAATAAATGAATATTTTTTAACGCCATTTGCCGGTTAATATTAGTATTTTTTGGTTAATGCAGTATAATTCTTTTTAAAAACTAACGATAAAGGCTTTGCCTGACAACATAATATATTTGTTGCGGATTTTATAGAGAACCTGCGTAAACACTAGTGGCGCCTCTCTCGTTAGTTTTGTAAGTTCGTACGTGAGGACGAGTTGTAATTTTTTATTAATTATTTCTTTGTAATCTTTACAAATTTAATACATAAATATGTTACAATAACTTATTAAAACAATAAATATCAATAAGAAAGTTATTATTAAATGATTATGAGTGGAAACAAGGGTAAAAACAAACCCAGATCTGGTAACACCGGTTGTTGTGTTGTACTACTAAGATTGACAATTTTTTTTTTGCGAAATAAATGCAAAAAACAAATTAATAATTTTTTTAAAATCTTAATTTTAATATTATTTTTTAGGTTTTTGCCCACAACTTTTTCCGACGCAATTTTAAAAATGAGCCTGCTGGATGAGGTTTCATTAAAATTTGACAAATATAATAATTTTTTGAATTTTACAAAATTCATTCATTTGTTAGGTTATTTATTGACTATGTCAAAAAAATGAGTAAAAGCGAACTACAACGTTAAAAGAGTTTTATTATTTCAAATGTTTAATTGACCCAAAAATATTTAAAAAACTGCGGAGGGCCACAATTTAAAGAAGTGTATCATCAAGTGTATCATCAAAATGTTGTTTAATACTAGTATGATGTATTACTTGAGCTTTTATTAAACTAGTACTTCCAAAATTCCATTCAACAACATTTTTTACATGGTTACTTAGGAATAAATTCTCACCCTTTTTATCAGATGATCCGTAAATCTGGGAGATTTTTGTTTTAAAACCCACTCTTTATAATTACAATGTTTGACATTTTTTATTTTAATAATGAATTTATAATTATTATAGCGATCATTATAAAAATTCAAATTCTCTCACATACTAAATGCTAAATTTTGCCACCATAAGCGCTAGTGCACAATTACAAGGCCACGCAGCTTCTCTATTCACCTCAGGAAACAAACTGAACCGCGTGTGATTAAAATGTGACACGCATTTAAAGTCTTGTATTCAGGATAAAAATTATAATGCGAGAAATTTAACGCCTGTGGGAACCTTAAAGGTGAAATAAAAATTACTGGTGGTATATACGAAAAAAGATAAAGAATTTCAAAAATATTATATTGCAGAGACTAAAAAGAATACTGAAGTGATACCCTCAAATGTGGCTTGCCCCTATATCTTTTTTATTTCTAAAGAGATAGTAAAACGAAACGGTAGGATGGAGGATTGGTCTTGGTTTTTAAAAAAGATACTTTTGTGTTCTGCTTCTTTTGTTAAAAACTTACTTTTTTGTATATATATATATATATATATATATATATATATATATATATATATATATATATATATATATATATATATATATATATATATATATATATATATATATATATATATATATATATATATATATATATATAGTGAGACCTCAATGTGGCTTCCTGCTATACTTTGTATTATAAAAGATAGTAAAAGAAATTGATTGATTGGTCTGGTTTAAAAGTAGTTTTAACAAGTTAAAAAATCAAAATTTGCTTCCTGCTAAACACCAGGTACCGTCAATTTTAATTTAATAGAAAAGTGTAATAACAATTTTTAACTTAGAACAAAAAAAGTCTAACTTTGAAATTATCGATTCCTACCTGATATCATTTAAAAAATGTCAAAATAATACTAATATTGCGAAATGTAATATACGTAATAACAAAGTCTTACTTATTTTCTTCATCTCCAAAAGTAAGTCTTTGCTATTACATTTTGATATACTATTAAGTAAGAAAATGTTATTTTTGCTATAAAATTCAAACTAACGGTACTTTCCTCTCGAGTCATATTTGATTTTGTTAAATTTTTGGCTAGCCTGTATATGCAATGTCAAGTTTGAATATTACAGCAGTGTTTTGAAGGAAGTAGAACCTTTTATATAGAATCACTTATTTTCATAAAAATAATAATAAAAAAGCTTCCCATTTGTCGAGAACCTAAGTAAAAACATTGTATAATGCCGACATTATTGGAATTATCCTTAAAATTAGTTTTATTACCCCTTAAGAGTTTGATTCTTATAATTTTAATAATTTTTTATGCATGAAGAAAGTAGTTTGAGTTATTATACGAGTATAATATTATTTTCTTATAAATGATTTGATGTAATCTACTTTCGATACATTTCTATACTATTAAAAAAAATAACAAGACCTATTTCTAATAACGAAATGATTCCTTCTGATTCTCATTTCTCGACTTGTCTCGTCACGTCAAGACAATAGACAGATTTTTCTTTTGTTTAAAGGTCCAAGACGAGACGACGAGAATTTTTTGTTTATCTCTAGGTCGTTTGATCTCTTAACTCGAATTTTTAAGTATAAAAATAATAAAAATAAGAATTAAAATAGAAATTATGAATACTATAATTTGAAGTACAGTTCTGTTCAATAAAAAGTTGTACAACAGTTGTATCGTGTAAACCTGCCTGCAATATCCAGTATTTCAAAAAAAAGTTGTACAAGAATATACAAATATACATCATTTTTTAAAATCATATGATGGGGTCAATCCATCTCAAATTATTTCTTATAAATTAATTTTATTTTTAAAAAATAACAGCAAATATATTTATAAAATCACAAAATTTAACAATGAATGATCTATAACAAATTTCAGATTAATTAATTTAGAAAAAAATATGTAAACAACATCTGTAACAATTAAAAAACAGTAATATCTAATACTTTGTCATAGCACCGTTTCTTTCTAAAATTTCATTTAAGGTTTTTCGATTAACAGAGGATCATCACTTAACTCATCCCATGTTTGTTCAATAAAATTTATCAACGTGTCTCTATTTTGTGGTCTAAAATTTATATCGTATATTTTTTTAGTCATCATGCCCCACACGTTTTCAATTATATTGACATCAGGACATTTTGCAGGCCACACCATAGTTTCAACATTGTTTATTGCAAACCACTCTTTTATTATTTGGGCATTATGGACTGGACAATTATCTTGCTGCAGTATGAAATTGTTTTCGGGGAAATGATGTCTAACACTAGGCAACATCACATTTTCCAAAATATTTTTATATGTGATTGCGTTAAATCTTTCATTTAAAATCCAACACACCCCCAGTCCATGTCTACTTAACCACACCCACACATTTACCGAAAATCTTCCAGATCGATCAGAATTGTTAATATATTCTTCATTGTATCTAGTTTTATTTGGTCTGTATACTCTGATATGTCTGTTGGAAGTTGATTGGAACACTTTTTCATCAGTGAACACCACATTATCCCAATTTTCCCTTAGAATATTGTTGAGGGCAAAAATTATTCTGCCCTGTTTATGTTCATTATTTGAACATGTATTCGAAGTGCCTCTCGATTTTGACCAAATTTGGTATACGGGGTTTTGCGCGAACAAATCTGAAAAAATTTTTCGGCAACCTTTCGTTTTCAGATTTCAGGAAATCAAACTACCTATTTACACTATTCTCCTTTGCAGAATTCTTGATTTTACTACATTGGACATAATATTTTAAAACACCTTAAACTTGTTTTTATATCTATTTTACACTTCCATTTAATGAAACCTTTCACACGTGACGTAGGCACCGTAACTAGGTCGGCCCAGCTTAAGTGACTCTTATGAAAAAAGGTGAAATAAATCAATATAGGTTTTAAGGTTTATAAATTTTCTTTATAAAATAAAGAAGGGAATATGGAATAGGTTGTTTGATTTTCAACTTTGATGATGAATATCTGCAACTTCTGAAAATATTTCGATGATCACCCATTGGTCTATGTACTAATTTCTTGACACATAGTTTTTAAGATAGTTTTTAATCCTCCGAGGTTCGAGATCTAGAAATTCGTTCGTTCTATAGCATTAGAGCAACCGAAATGGATTAACCTATAAGGACATCGTCTTCTTCATGGGTAGATATTCTAGGTCTGCCTGTTGGTTTCTTTTTCTCCAGCGTTCCTTCAATTTCCCATCGACGTTTTATTTTTTGCACTGTATTTTTACTGGTATTCATAATATGGGCGACATCTCTAATCGGTATGCTATCTTGTATGTGGGCAATTACTTAAGCTCTTTGAATAGAATTAAGTTGTGGCATATTGTTCCAATTAAAATCAAAAACTTTTCTTGTCAAAAACCGACTAATCAATGTCAGTGACAAATTTAAAGACATTTATAAAACCCTGATTTACACTAGCCTAAAATAGCTGTACAACACTTTTATGAACAAAACTGTACTTAGGACCAGATTTAAAACATATATCCAACAAAAAATAAGTAACAATATACTGGTCGCTGAAATACTGCATTCTTTGGCGATATAGTGAATGTTTTAACCCTATATTTTCTGTAAAAAACGAGTCAAGAAAATGGGGTAAAACAAACAGAAACTTGCAAAAGTACTTTTACAAACTTGCCAATAAAGCTTTTAAGCTGATAGGAAACTTAAATTGTAATAAAAACGATAATTAAGAATACAATCTGTGTTTTATTAAATACTCTGACATAATTATTGTAATTTGTGTTTCTGAATAGTAATCACCAATATACTTTTTTTTGTTTATTTTTACATAGTTACACTGGTCTAAAAACCCTGAACTTCTATTGTTTTACATCAAAAATCATGATGAGGTGCCTAAACGGCCTAAAAGAACTTGCCTTCAGGAACAACAGGATATAACTTCCTGGGTTCCTGGACACAAGGGAATGGAAGGCAATAAAAATGCAGATAAACTAGCCAAGAGCCGGCTTATCTAAAAAGTGTAATGGCCCAGATCCAGTCCTTGGACTATCAAAACAGGCGATAAAAATAACAATAAACAGATAGTCCCCAAAACAACAACGTACTCTGTTAAGACAAGTAGTAGGACTTTTACCAGCCACTGTCATCTAAGGAAACACTTGCAGAAAATGGGCATACATAACGTCCCATAACATGCTGGCTTTGCAAAAAAGAGAAGAAAACAGCCTCACACGTATTATACGACGGCAATACACTGACGTACAGAAGACACTTATAGCTCAGAAACATACAACGTGGAAGTCCGCTTCCGCATGAACATTTGAACATCTTGGTAAAAACCTGTTAGACCTGATAAAGGATGCGGACTTCTGTAACAAGAAAGGTGGAGAGCCACTATGGACAACTACCAACCCGCTAAACCAACCAACTAGCAAAAATATATATGTTTAGTGAAAGGAGAGCACAACTGTTTAAATTGCAAGACACCATACCGGTAGTATTTTTTTTAATTTTTATTAAATTATAAGTAATTTAAATACTATCCTAGTTAGGTCAATATTGACTTAGATCTTCTCATAATACCTTTTTAATCTTAGGCTTAAAAATTTGGACTATTTATTTGGTAAAAACTTGGACCCTTTTAATTCAAAATCAAGTGTCTTCGAAGCTATACTCTGCGTTACTTTATTAAAAAACACGTATGAAGATAAAAAAATATTTTTTACTAAGACTGTTTTAAATGTGGCCTTATTAACTGTTGTTTTCTAAAGATATCTAAATAAAATTTAAAGGGTATGTAGAAGACATAAAACTTTAATTTTTTGACATGTGAGCGTATTTTATCCATTTTCTAGTTCTGGAGAATATTTTAAATACAACCATTGTCACTCTTTTCTACATTAAAGTATTGTTATTTTTATATTTATTTATTAAGTTAGAGCGCTGTGAATACGCCAAATTTACTGGCTTTGGGCCTAAAATAAAAATATACAGGACATCCTGTTTAAAAATTTGCAGTTTATGTGCTCTATGGTTCGATCAGTAGTGGAATGAAGTATTGTCATTGGTCAAAAATAGTAGTTTTATATCTTAGACATACACTAAATTTAGTTTCAATATTGTTAAAAGCAATGAGCTGTTAGTTTAACTGAGAAAGCATCGATTTGGCATAAGAGTGGCATCATAAACCCACATTCTAAGGTTCTGCCTAGCGATGAATGAACATTTGTACTCGAAACAATAAAATCCACCAAAACCCGGGAAAATGGTTACTACAGATATTATTTTGTCGTAAAGCATGGCTTGTAGCTGCCATGTATCTTTCTGTTTCATTTACTTGATTAAGCTCTACTACTGTATTTTAAACTGTGAATTATATTTGTTATATTTATTACTATAAAGTATAACACAGAAAAGAAATGATGTCAAAATACTATTTTGTTTTTAGACAGCTACTAATAAAGGCGCGACAACGTGATAACAGCGGATTTTTGGTAGAAGCGTTCTTTCGCCACCTTCAGCTTCGCTCGACAAATGACACATTCAATATGGCGTTTTAGTCTAAATGTTTTTTGTTGTTTGGGTTATTTTTGTGACAATTGTATAAATAAATTTTAGTTTTGTGTAAGTACTTTAAATAAATTAAAATGGTAAGGCAGTGCCAAGTGTGTAAAGTGACGAATATGATTCCTGGATTATCATTTCACAAGTAAGTACAAACTATGCTTGTACCATTCTATCGTCAATAATAAACAGAACATGCGCAGCTCTCGATTGCGTTTATGAATGAAATGCTTTCTCTATCTATGATGTCAGTTCATTGGTTAAAAGCAGAAAAAGATACAGTGACTTCTGAGTGACACCAGGTATATTGTGAATAGGTCTGGTGTATTTTTTGTAAGCTTGCTGACTTCCATAAACTTTAAGACAATTTACTTTTCATTTTAGTGCCATCTTTGGTTTAACATTAAAATTTAATAAATTTGAAACAGAGACAGGTGCTTGCTTTAGGTCTGCATTTTAAATTGAAAAACCAATGCGTACAGTTTCTAAAATATGTGAAAGTATAAAAATTATTAGATTTTAACTTTAGGAACTTAGGTGTATGTATTCACATAATCTATATTTATTATGAGAAAAATGAGATGAGACAAGATGGAAGAGAGTGGTCTCTTCAGTAAGAGAAGAGCATTCTTGCCGAGATAAGTGCCACGTTTTGTCGGGTAGTTAACGAGAGGCTGGCCTTTCCCGTCTTGTCTCGTCTCGCGGCAACACTAATGCTAACATGTATCTTCCCACTTAGTTTTCGTTATCTTCTTACTCACTTAAAAGTGTGTGACTGGTACTATTTAAAAAAAATACTTTTGAAGTAAAGTAAAAGAAAGATCAAAATGTTAATTTAAAAAAAAATTAGTCTATGGTAATGATACAAACTTAAAAATCCATAGCGGTCCATTCATTTTTTTCTCCAAGTAACGCAATCCCAAAATTAGTTTTAATAATTAAAATCTAAGCTATTTAGTCAGTGTGTTTTCAACTGCTATACGTAGTGGTCGCAGATATTTTTTTTCTGCTGAGCATGCAATGTTTCTTGGTTTTAAAAGAAATGATATTTATTGACTTACCTGGACCTTGACCATCATAAGTAAAGTCTTTAATGTGTAAAGTTCTACCGTCCACTGCATACACTTCTCCCGAAACACCGTGATGCAACTGAGATAATTGCCCTAGGAACTTTCCTAGGTATTCAGCGCTGTTAACACAACCTGAAAATAAAACAAGTAAAAATTATGAAAAATAAAAAATAAATATTTCTTTACAGAAAATATATTCTGGATAGTTTCTGTGCTAACAGATTATATAATTTAATAAAAAAGCAGGTCACGTTTTTTAATGTGGAGAGATTTATGCGGAGAAATTGATTTCCTTGTTTTAACGAATTAGATTTTTTAAATTACAGAAGCTTTGAATTACGCTATATGGACAATTTTTTGGTTTTAAAGAATTAAGCTATAGGTTTTATTTAAAAAATAAATATCCAAGCATAAATTAGTGGAATAAATGTTATTATCTTTCAGATCGTTTGTCGTTATTTTGATTATAAGTTTAATTTAAGCAACCCTCTTTTTTTAAAAGTTTACAATAAAACATTTATGTTTTCTAATAAGTACTTTAACAGGTTTAATTAATAACTATGAAACATAATTTTATTTTTGTCTTTTTAGTTTTTTTCGTAACCTAAAAGTATGTATTCACTTTGCTTATATTGCACATACTAAAACAAATTTATTTGAAAATTTATTTTAAAAATATGTTGTTAGTACGGTTACAAAAAACTTTGCTCATTACATGCTTAAATCTTAACAAAATAAAAAAAAAATAATAAAAATAATGAAAATCACTGACCCCACTCGGCTACGTCAATGCGATTTTGATGTTATAAAATGTGGGTCCGTACAGACAAAAAACCTTTTGACTTAAACAGAGAAAAAAAATGCTAAACACTTATTCAGTTTTTCTTATTGAAAGACACATTTTAAAGAAAAATTAGAGAGAAATAATTTTTGGGTATTTGTTTTTAAATAAAACTTCCTTATTTAAGAAAACTATATTTGCCAGACATGTATATTTACGGCAATTTAATATTTTGATTACCCAAATTTTATTTTTAGTAACTACATTTTTCTGCTGTTTAATTCTGCTATATAACTAGTATTAAAATTAGTTGTGGTTAGTTGTGGTTAATCATTTTTTATCTGCTAAATCTCAACTTAGCCCCTTAATAATATTGTTACGGTGTTATGATCAATATAAATGGTTATATGGTAGTACCCCTAAATAAGAGAGGGTTCTAGTATTTTATAAGACGTAACAGTAAGGAATGCTCTAGACTTATGTAGAGCTGGTAGGTTAAGTATATAAAGACTAAAGTAAATCGTAGTTAGTTAAGTGATAAGGTTAAGGTCGGAAACTGTAAACTAAATAAAATAAAACCAAATATGTTTTTAAACCGTAAAGACAAGACAAACAAAAAATGAGCTTAATAGATTGTTGTTTAAGAGGGTGACAAAAACCAATCATCATTGACGAGTTTTACCTTTTTTATTAATAAAATTATATTTAGATCCAAATCATATTTCCGTCATAATAAATAAACCATGTAAAAGACGCAGGTTAAAGTACGATAAATAGATAGTGAGGACTTCACGAATTTAAAATCAAAGATTATTTTAATTCCTTTATTCTGTTACAAACTTATAAGAGTTTATAAAATATCTTAATTAAACATATTCCTTTGCAATAAGGGCGAAATTAAAATGGGTTTTCTCCTACTCATTGGTCTAATGTAGATCATCGGGTTGACTATCATGCATACAGACCTCCAGCTTAATAACTCGGAGTTAGTAAGGAGCACGTTTAGGTAGTTAACTTCAGTTAATAAGGTCAATAAAACTTAGTAACTTTTTTGGTAAATAATAATATCTAAGTATTTTAAATATGAGCAATATTTATTAATTTAAAAAAATGTGTGAAAAATCGGGTATATGGTATTATGCTAAAATTTATGTAATAAGTTGGTTAATTTTTTCTCTTCCTCATTTAGTATTATTTATGTCATAAATTTTATTATTCACTTTTAAGATAATTAACATAAATTAACGTTATGCATTTAAAATTTATAGATATTTTATTCGATGGAACCCACGTAAGTAAAATTTTAAGGTGTTATTTTAATAACTAAAATTTAAATTTTAAAAATCTTTTATCAAAATGCATAATTTTATGGTGATAAGTAATATAATTTTAAACTAGTTTTATACTTTAAGAGCCTTCAGTCAGATTTGGTATGTCTATTGCTTTGTTTAAAAAATATATTTAAAAATATATGTAAGTAAACAAAAAAAAATCTTGTGCCCAAAAAAAGTTATACATTGCTTGGTATTTTAATTAAGAATTACGCTACTAATAGAAACAAAAGAAAGAAAGTTATGTCTAAGATAAAATTTAGAGTTCAAATAAATAATATTTTACTTAGAAAGTTTTATTATATTTTTCGGAATAATTCAGTAATTCTTTGGCAATAGGTAAATATTTTCCGCCGCTTCTTCGTTTTATGTTTATTATAGGTCTGTTTGTTATACAGAAATATATTACACTATTTTATACTTTTTGTTCCCATCTAGTTCTAAAATACACTTTCGATAAGAGCGCTCACATAAGTGTAAAATTTACACTATTACTGAATATCAGACAGACCTTATTTCTTTATCAGTGTATCTTTTAAATTAAAAACTTACTATTTTCATATCCTTATTCCGCATATAGTTTGACAACATATCTTACACAAATTCAAAGAAGCAATTTTTTAATGTGATTTATATTTAGTAACAAAATTAATACCATTTTCGATTAGAAACTACTTATATTAGGTGACCAAAACCTCCACAATAAACACGAACTTAAGGTCAGACATTGAAAAAGGACGTAAAAGCAAAAAAAAGTCATAAAAAAATGTTTTTAAATTTAAGTGAATTTAAAAAATTTCTAAATAAAATTGCCTTTAAAAATTCTATATTTATATTAAAAAATGGGAAAAAAATAAAAAAGATTACTAGATTTGGTTTAAAAAAAAAAATAATTTAAAAATAATTTTTTCTACATAGACCATTTTTTATTTATTTTTATTTGGTTATACGTTTCGATTATACATTTCGCCTGCAAAGGAATTTCGCAGGCGGAAAAATGGGGCAATGCCGCTTCAACGCGCCTAAAAATTTTCAACCGGTCCGGGTTTTTTAAAAAGGGAAAGAACCTGATTAGGGGTAGGGGACGTTGTCCCGGGTTTGTTTGTGTTTTGTGTTTTTATTAAAAAATTGTTAAAACTATTTACAAACTTATATTAAAAACTCTAAAATGGTGCGTGAATTTATTAGTTTGTGAGTGGGTTTATAATATTGTAAAAAACATTATACAAAAGATTTTCTAATATTTTAGGTTTCCTCAGATCCAAAAAAACCAGAAACATTTTGTTTTCCGTGGGAATTAAGACAACATTTCCAAAAGCACCCTGCGCTATGCTCAGACCATTTGATCCAAAAGGAGATTTTGATTAAGGCAAACAATAGCAAATTTTTAAAGGGCCTGGAGCCATCCCAAAAATTTTTACTTTTCATATATTTGACAATCAATCTGTTGATGGAAGGTAATTATTATAGACTAAACATTCAAATTATTGTTAACTTTGGGTTTTAATTAAAACCCTTCAACTTTGTTCTTGATTTAAAAACCACATCATTTTTTGGTGTAGGTCTATCTTATAACGTTTATTTTATGTTTAAAACAATACATCTTTTTGACCTATTCATTTTTTAACTTAATTAATATAACTGTATTTTTTAGCTCTGACTCCCCTTGAGTCTCCCCCTAGGAAAGTGAAAGGGTATGTAATTAATATGGTCTTACAAAATCGAAAAGTTTTCAAAAGGTTTTCATGTATTTATTTTTTTTAATTTAATTAACTTTTAGGGATGAAGACATATCCATGGATAATTGGGTGTATGATTTATCGAAAAATTTGACCACAGCGAGCGCGGGCAATCAATTTAGCTGCCCCCAAAAATTTATATTTTAAAAATTTTTTCCAATACAATTTTTCAATTTTGAAAAAAGTTTCATTTTGCGATTTTCTAAAAAAAAAAACAAATTTGACATCAAAAAAAAGTCACGTGATCATCCTTATACGGGTGCCACAGATTCAAGTAGGGATGGAATTTTTAAAAACCGGAACAATGTCGGTTAAATTATTGAAAAGTTGCGCATTTAGGTGCCTTAGAACATGCCGTTTAAAAAGTTCTAAAATTCCGATTTTTTGGAGAAAACGGAAAACGAAATTTTTTGTTTTTTTTTTTTTTTTCTGACGATTTAAGTTTATGGAAAAAGAAAATTTTTTCCCATGGCCACTCTCCAAAAACCCCTTTGGGGGGTTTTTGGGCGACGTTCGTTTTCGTTAAACCATCATCAACTTTTTTTTTTTTAAATACGGCACTCAATTGTTCATTGCTTTTTTTTTTTGAAGCAGTTATAACCCCAATTACAATAATGTATAACATTAATATTTTTCTTTTTAAAAAAAACATATGTTTCTAAGGGAAGACAATGAGTTAGACAAGGAACGCACATTTTTTATAGGGGCGTTTCATATTTGTTAAAAATATTAAGGGGATATTTTTGTTATTGGAATAATAAGGGGTTCAAAAAAAAATAAAAAAACCAGGTCCGTTTTTAAAAAAAATAAAGTTGATGATTTTAACGAAAACGAAACGTCGAGGAAAATCTCTTAACCCCCTGTTTAAAAGACCCTTAAAAGTGACCACGAGAAAGTATCTTTTGTTTTCCATATCTCTTTAAATAACGTCAGAAAAAAAAAAACGAAATCGCAATTGTTTTTTTTTTTCTCCGAAAGTACTCGGAATTATGCAACTTTCTGGGTGATATCGTTAGTTGTAATACACAACTTTGCCATAATTTAACCGATTTATATCTCTTACGTTGCGAGATCCCCATGCAAAAAATTCAAATTTGTGGCACCCTGTATACATTATTTGGCATTATTTTTCAAAAAAAAAATTTGGCAAAAAATACCCAAATTTAAATTGGGGAAAAAATTTTTCCCCCCAATTTTGATGGACTTTTTGGTTGACACATATTATCTTATTTAAATAGATAATTTTTTTTTTTGCCTTATATTTATTTTTTTGTTATTTTTTGTCCCCTATATAATTAAATCCCCAGTTTTTGTCTTTTTTTTTAATTTTATTATTATTTTAATTTTTTAGGAGAAAAGTAATTTTGTTTAAATAAAAAATTTTAACAAAAAAATTTAGTTTTTTGGAATAAAAAAATTTTTTAATATTTCTGTGGGAATTTAATGTTTTTTAATAAAAATAATTCAATTTTAAAAACGATTTAAAAATTAATATTTTTAATAAATTTATATCTAATCGAAACTTTTAACATAAACCATACGCCACTGGTCGAACCAAAGGGGTCCGTACAATTTCTTTTATCATCCTAAATTTTTTTATCCTTTTTCCTTATATGATTTTATTTATAATGTCTGGGTCAAACAAAGTGTCACTTATGAATGAAATAAAATCTTTTTTTTTCTTTCGTTGAGGTGACCATGTCAAGGCTGGGTATAGACCGAGTGAGTTTTTTAAAAGTGTTACAATGCAATATGGTCAAAAACGAATTCAAATATTTTCATGCAATTTTGATGTAAAGGGGCCTAAAGGGGACATATTTTTTTTCTTTCTTTTTTGGGGTAGAAGTAACTTTGAAAATTATTATTTTTTTTATTAAAAAAAGAATCACGTAAAAAACAAGGCCTGTGTGCAAAAATTGTTTAATCGCCACCCCGTAGAACTGCAAAGTGGTGAATATCGCAAGCACACTGTATTTTAATCGTTATAGTATGCAAACTTTTTAAGATTGTTAGAATTGGTTTAGAATTGGCAGGAAAAACCCAAAATTTGAGAACAAATAGGAACGAAAACCCAATTTATTAAAATTTTTTTGGGCATATAGTTAAATTAAAATATATAAGAAAAACTTTCTTGATAGATCGTAAAAATGGCCAATCATTTGTATTATAGAGGTTAAGTACTGAGTAGCCTACTCATATACTTTTTCGAATTTACCACATTTTTAAAATTTCTAAATCTATTAATTTTAATTAAATAATCCTGTTTTTTCAATATTTTTTGATCTTATCATTATTAAAATTTTAAAAATTTTCATAAAATTTGGGCTAATTTCGATAAAAAGTTTATAAATAAAAAAGTAATATAAATTTTGGTTTTTGAGGGCTAATCTATTAATGTTATAAGACTGGCATGGATTTTTGTTTTAAAAAATTGTAACTTGTATTTTAAAAATTTACTTAGCTCCAATTAAAATATTAAATTAAAAATAAAACAAATTTGTCCCCCACTTGAATTAGAAATTGGTAAAAAAGTCATTGTTGGTTTTTGTAAAGCTACAGATTTAATTTTTTTATATGAATATTTTAAAATTTAATTTGAAAAGCTTATTATAAGTTTTTTAAAGGGTAAATAAACAGAAAGTCATGTATAACGTAGTAGAGATGGACTATCTGTGATAAAAATCTAACCTTTTAAAACATTACAATATAGAAAAAAACCAAAAAAAATATATATTTTCTATAAAAGATATCGTTTCATTTTTGGTTTTAAAATTTCTGACTTAGTCATTTCCGAATGTTACGTATTTTTTTAATTTTATTTTTAAATTTAAAAAATAAAATTTAAAAATCCCGAAGCAATAAAGAGGAAAAAAAAATTTAAAGTTTTTACCAAGACAGCAGAGCGTAACAACTTTAAAGAGATTGGGAAAATTTAAATCAAATAGATAAAAAAAATTTAAAAAGCTAAATTTATAATGACAGTTTAATAAATAAAAAATTTTAAACACTTTAAAAAATAAAATTATGTTCTAATATAAATATTGATGGCCAGCTAACAAAATTTTTAAGTTCACAATTTAGGTACCCAAACACTATTTTTTTATTTTTAAAGGACAGCCCACAAAGCTATGTGAGTTTCGGGGTATTTATATCTTGTCTTTTTTGCCCAGTTTCATCAACGATATTTAAGTACCCGAAACATGTTTTTTTGTTTTTTTTATGGTACCATTAATATCTGAGTAATGTTATTAAAAATTTTTAACCTGTATTTTAACGGGAACCCCGACCAAACAAAACGCAAACTTTCTTATCTTCACAAAATCAAACTACTAATTTTTCCCGATGTTGCTTAATTTGTTGGCTAAAAGGGGTTATTAAGAAAGAAAGAATGGTGATATAATTTTTTATTATGTTTTTATGTTTATTTATTTTAAATTACTATTACACATTGTAAGCGATTGAGGTACCAAGTAAAAGATAATTTAAAAAGACCAAAAACCCCTGTTACAAACCTTAAGGGTTTAAGGCTAATGTATATTGTACCATCAATGTGTTAAGAAATAAAGTTCCGTTTATATATGGAACAAAAATAGAGAATAGAAATAGAGTAGTATTAGGATCTTGGATGGGAAAATTTTTTTACTAGTTTCTTCGTCAGAGCAGAAGCCGTGGTAAAAGTGAGTTCAAAAAGGGTGACGGGCCTTGATGGAATGAAGAATTCTGGCGTTGTGAAAAAACCATTCTTAGATTTTAAGGCCAGTATTTCAAGTACGGCCTAATACATGCAAAATGTATAGGTTAGAAGGTAACAAATACTATACTGGCTCAAGAGAGAAATACAAACTTTACGAAAGCTGCTTGGGGATGGATGCAATGTGGATATGCTATTTGAACTCAATATGAAAAATAACAGTCACAAAATTAAATGATATTTTGTTTGAAAATCATGGTAGCTTATACTCATGAAATGGTAATTGGTAGACATAAATGTGTATTTGATGTACCTTATTGGATCAAGAACTGCTGTACCTTAATCCAATATTAATTGAAGGTACCGAAGTGCTTTAGTGGGTCTTTAATAAAATTTTCAGCAAATCTTAACTTTATTAAAACCTTCTGTAGACTTCTTTAAAGCAAAAATCTAAGAACTTTGCTAACCTGCCACTTACATACTTTTTGACTCGCTTACAGAAACCATTTTTTTTACCTATTTGTAACATTGTATTTTTCAGTTGTGGGTTATATTTATGAATTTCACTAACCATTAACAATAATTCATACATTTTTAAGTCAAAAAAAACTAAACTCCAACTCCATTTGACAAATACGCATGTTTTTATAGTTAAGAAAATCTCTTCTAGTGCAACCACCCAACATTACAGGTAAATAATCTTTGTGTTTTAGAGCATATAGTGCAGGTGCAGGCAATTACGTATGCAAAATAAGAGGACTGAAATTTATGCTTGGATTCTTATACCCAAGGACTTTTATAACAAAAAACGCATGTTGCCAGCAGCATCAGCATCGCTATTAGAAAAATATCTTATTTTATCTCTATTAATGACAGTCATAGCATCCACGAAGTGATGCCTCATTTCTGAGATACGGTATAATGTTTTATAATATAAAGGAGTATTACGTTTCGTTAAATGGTCCAATGATACAGGTGAGCTGTGACTTGGTACTGGAAGTCAAAACCAATCGTTATATAGTGACTAAAGACTTGTGGACATTCCCAAAAAATAAAATAGTAATGCACGATAGCTTAATAACTCATAAATATTTAAAACAAGCTTGGCTAAAACACTTAAAACGATTTTGCCCGCATTTGAATAGTTCCTAGACAACCGAAGGGTTTGGCTCTAAGAAACAGCCTTACATCTTTGAAAGCCTATATCTGCGTGTTAAAAGAGTTTAAAACGGCTTGCATACAACTGCATATAAAATATTGATGAGCTTTGGTATACAAAAATTTACCGGAATACAGGCTTAGGGTGTAATTTTAAATATACCATCTATGGAAAAGTACTGATCAAAAAATCTAAACCCTGGTATTTAAAAAAACAACGGGCGGGCGGGATTATTTATCTTTTGATATATTTAATATTTAGGTGAAGGTAAATAATAAAAAAGCTGACCCTAAAAACTGGTAAAAATAATTAAGCATTTTTGAGGATACATTAATTGCTTATACAGGGTGTAAAAAGTATGATCCCTCACGATTTTAAAGAGCAATAGTGAAACTCAAAACAAGTCAACAAAGCCAAAAACACATGGGTAAAAGTTATTTTTTTCAAAATATGGCTTTTTAAATTTTTAAAAATTTCAACACCGCGCCCGCTCTATTGCATTAAGTCGAACGTCGAACATGTTTTGCGAGGATTTAAAAATTACACTTTTTCTAAAGAAATGTTTATTTACAATTAAAAAATGGTAATTGAAAATAATTGTTCTTACTACAAAATTGGGCTAAAAAGTCTATTTTTAAGAACACAAATTATTATGAAACTTGGTTGTGGCTGTGTGCACGTAAGAATTTAGGAATGAAGAGACTTTGTATTTCGTGCAAATTTTTTTATCCTAAGACCTTTCGGTAAACCCTTCATCAGTCTATTCGTCGTCAAGCAAGGCGCAGCAATTTGAGCCAACAAAACATGTAGAGGACTTCAAAAAATATCACTTTATTACACAAATTAAAATAAAAGTCAAACAGCATTAATATTTGTTACATTTTTCCTTATTAAAGGGTGAAATTTAAAAAAACTATACCATTTTGTGAAAAGACAAATAAAAATATAATCACATGTTCGTCTTTTGACAAAATGGTATAGTTTTAAAATTTTTCCCCTTTAATAAGGGAAATGTAACAAATATTAATGTTGTTTGACTTTTATTTTAATTTGTGTAAAAATGTGATATTTTATTGAAGCCCTCTACATGTTTTGTTGGCTCAAATTTGCTGCGGCTCCTGCTTGACGATGAATAGCACTGATGATGGTTTTCCCAAAAAGCGCTCTGCTAGGATTTTTAATAAAAATTTGCACGAAATACAAAGTCTCTTCATTCCCCAAACTATTATGTTTTAAAACAGTATGTTTTTATTTTGCTCGAACAATAGAAAGTCTCTAATTAAATAGAACAGACACATTTTAGCTTAAATAAGCAGCTTAAAATGTCGTTCTCCAGTCTCTACACAAGCCTCACTTCGACGAACCCAGTTTTCGCGTAAATTAATAACATATTGGCACATGTTCCCTAGTTGAAAACGTTTTAAGCGGACAAAAATATCGCGACAGTACACACAATGTAAAACTGACTTAACCCCGCACAAAGCTTCTGGATAGCGCTATTACCAATTGTTTTTTAAATTTTTAACTGGGAATTTTGTTTTTTTTCTTTTTAGATTAAAATATTTAAAACTTAGCTTATTGTATCAGCAAATAAATCTACCGATAAGCGATTAAGATGAAAGTTTTCAATTGTTAAGCTTTTCAGAAATTATTGCTTCCGAAGTTTAAAACTTTAATATTGTTTAGACAAAAATCTGTTAAGTTTTGACACATATGTCATACAAACATTGAGGGAGCTTTTGACGAACCTTCAACTCAAGGCCGCGGTTTGCCAGACATAATGTTAACGACACCATTTGTAGGTGGATAAACAACATGTTACTTGGCAGACGAGGCAAGCAAGTTATTCAGGAAACAATGGAGGTGTCAGTGGTCAAAGGATGCCCAAGGGAGGGGCTATCCCCACTACTGTGGGATATGGTTGTTGACGAACCCCCTGGTGGAACTGAATAATAATGGTTCAACCCAGGGGTATGGGAACATCACTATACTTGTGGGGAAGCATAACAAAACAACCTCGGAGCTTATAAAGGGCACTGAGAATTGTGGAGGGAGGTAACAAGGAAAACCTTACTGTTAATCCAGCAAAACTGCGCTAATACCCTTCACTAGACGAAGGAAGCTGGATGATTTAAAATTCCTCACTTCTTCGGTACCACACTCGGCTATGTTCAGGAGGTAAAGTACCTTGGATTAACCTGGATTCTAAGCTAACCTGGAATCCACATATGCAGAATGTGATTAATAAGGGCAAAATGGCTCTAATGGTACCAAAAGAGCTGTGGGGAAGAATTGGGGGGTTTCAGCCACGCATAGTACACTGGTTGTACACTGCTGTGGTAAGACCCATGATAACCTACGGTTCAACTATCTGGTGGAAAAAGAACAGAAAAAGAGGCTGGAGTTATCCAAACCCAGCGACTAGCATGTCTCTGTATAAGGGAGTAAACACTCCAACTGCAGCCATGGAAACCTATTTGCCTCTCTTGGTATAATTATTAAGGGGAGGCGAGGATTGGGGCATACAGGCTGAAATGAACGGCAACTGGTGCTCTGGGCCTGCCCTAGGACACAAGAACGAGCAGTATCACAAACCCAATATTTGAGATGGGGAGTGATACAATGCCAAAACGAATAAATACACAAGACCATACAAAACCCAGCTTACCTGGGGCGGTAGTGAGCGATCTCCTGGTCAGTCTCGGTGGTTTGGTATACCGATGGATCCAAGACTGACAATGGAGCCGGCGCAGGAATACATGGATGACCCCAGGTTCAATGCTTTGCTTCCCTGGGGAAATTGCCACTGTTTTCCAGGCGGAAATATATGCCATTGAACTTTGTCTGCGAGAGAACTTGAGGAGGAGATATAAGGGCAGGGACATTCTATCTTCTCTGATAGTCAAGCGGCCATAAAAGCTTTGGATCCCAAAGTCAACTCGGTTGGTTTGGCTGCGAATGCCTCCTAAACCGGTAACCACAACAAAGTTACACCCCTGGGTGCCAGGACACGGGGAATACAGGGCAATGAAAATGCAGACTCCCGGAGGGAGGGCTCCGCAGCAAGTTTGTGGGTCCTGAACCTGTTTTTGAATACCAAAAGCCTCGGTTCGTGGCTCATGACTCGGTGGATTCAAACACAACATCAGTCATATTTGGAACCACATTCCAAGGCAAAATCACAGTAAATCAATGCTGGACTCACCATCGAAAGATTAAATGAACTACTAAAACTAAATAGGAATCAATTAGGATAGGACAGGATTAATAACCGGAACTGCACCCTAAGAAAACATATGCAACCATGGGCATCTATAGAGAAGAACCCATTTGCAGACTATGTGACGAAGAGGAAGAGACAGCCTTCACATCATATATGAGTGTCCTGCACTTACATACTGGAGAACAAACCAAAACCTCATGGTACACAACCACCAGGAGGTGGAGACCAGAAAAGAACAGTAAAAGGGCTACTAACCTGTCTAAGGTGACAAACCTTTTTAACTGAAAAAAATAACAAGAGATACAACAAGCCCTGTAGG
The DNA here is from genome assembly GCA_019359885.1 of Listronotus oregonensis. Lineage (NCBI taxonomy): Eukaryota > Metazoa > Arthropoda > Insecta > Coleoptera > Curculionidae > Listronotus > Listronotus oregonensis. Next base: position 225,635 of record JAHBCN010000254.1, read on the forward strand.
CTGCAGTGTCGAGGCGGACAAAACCTCAACTTGTGTATTTACTTTATCAATCAATCAATCAATCATACAAACTTTTTGACTTGTTTTGAGCTTCACTATCGACCATTAAAATCGAGCATATACTTTTACACCCTTTTTTTGGTATACCCAGATTTATCCAGCTCCTGGTCTAATAGAATTTTAACTCCTTGCCTCAAGAGCCGTTAATTAAAAAGCTCGTTGCCTTACTGGCCCATAAACACGAGAACAATCTTCAATTTGTTTTCCGCGCTGGTAAAATACTGGCAGCCATTCTTCTAGTTTATTGTTGGGTACTGGTACTTTTAATTAAACATAAAACTAACATGAGCGCAAAATTCATAGGAGAGTGCTTTTTAAAAATGTTTTATGTAGGTTTTACATTGGTTTATCAATTTTACGATGCACTGCTATTTCACCGATATTATAAGGCAGAAATACCATAATGTGTCGCTGATTTAAAGGTAAAAGAGTTATAACTTTAGTTAAAAGTTTTTAAAAAATTATTACTATTAACTAACCAAAACTAACCAGAGAAAAGTCAAAGACTATTTGTCTTTTCTCTTGGTAAGACATTTTTTAAAATATTTAATTCAGGTTCAATTTTACTTTTTTGTTTTTTTTTCCTGCTTTTTTAATGACAGAAGTTTCTTTGGCCTGCGTTACTTTTTTCAATTTTAACTAATCTGCAATAATATTTCTTTTTGATTTACAAAAAATGTTTACAATATAAAGGGTGTCCCAGAAGAATGGGACACAGAGCAACAGCAGATTCCGTCGAAATAATGCAATTAACGTAAACTTGCCTTATCCCAAAAAAAAAGAACAGGGTGTCAAACTTTTTTTTTTTTTTTTTTCGGTTTTTCGTAATAATTTTTAACTAAAAGATATAGCGGTACAAAATTGGGTATTTGGGGGTTCTTTAAGGCGAGAAATTTAAATTTCCATATTTTGATGTGTAGTAGAGGGCGCCAGCTACGGCCAACCTCACCTTTAGATGACATAACTTTTTTAAGGTTATTTATTGACCATTTATTAAAAAAAAGAAGTTACTATAATTTCCGCTGCGTCAAAAATGTATACCTCATTTAGGTCTCTAAGAGCAACTGCTTTCTAGATAAACGCATTTTAAAGGACCCCGCAATTTTCCCATAAAAAAGGGGTTTTGGCCAATTTTTTTTAAACTTTGCAAAGTAATAGTTTTTAACACGCTGATCAAAAGTCTCCGACGGGCACAAAACCCGAAAATCCCTCTAACCCTCCCCAAAATTAGCCTTAAAGGTCAATGGGGATTTGGACACTATTTTTGTCAGTTACTCCGACATTGTAAATAACGTGATTGAGAATTTGCAAAACTGGATTTTTTTCAAAGTATTTTAGAAAAAGTATCGATAAGAAAATCATAATTTTTAATGATTTAATTATATCACTTTGCACCTATTAAAAAATCTAAAGTAACAGAACTTAAAGACCCATGGCTTAATCATAATATTAAAAAAAATACAAAGTTACGGGCGAAGGCATTATCGACGTATAAGAGGATTTATTCAGAAAACTATTCGGAATGGCTATAAACAACTTCGAAATGTATCTTTAGTAAGATAAGCGAAAAGAAATTATTTACAAAATTTTTGCAGTAGAAATAATGGTGTTTCATGATAATTAGTTTTATAACCCTTTTAAGTGTCTAATAAAAAAAAGGGGCTGAAGCTGTTATAAACAATGAGTTAGATCGCATTTCAATGTTTCCAAAAAATTAAATCTTATGTGTTTTAGTACCTAGTCTTAAAAATTAAAATTTTATATAAGAACATATAAATATTTAAATCTTAATCTTGTTTTTCTTTAAAACTTATTTTCGGTAACACGGACATTTTAAACAGTAAATTAAAAAGAACCTTTTGCGACAATTAAGTGATCTCTTATTATAACTACTATGATTTTATTTATGGCAATGGGCTTCTTCAAAAAGATAAAGTAAGGAGTCAGAGAACTCAAAATAACAAGCTGCAGATTTGTTTTTGATTAAGAAAATATGATTGTTTATGACATAAAATCACTGACCGCAATTGGCTAAACATGGAACATCGAAGGATGCATAATTTTGGAAATTTTTTGCATGATTTGTTCACTAACTCACAATCTTTTTCTTTTGTGCTAAGGGCAAAATTTATACCTCGTTAAGATATACACAGCATAAAACGGTAATGCTTTATCGAAGTTTTATTTATAATGCTGTTAAACTTTTTTCAGATGAATTTGGTCTTTTTATTTAAACAAATTTAAATACAAATATAAATCTGTTACTCAGTAAGCGGAAACGTACACCACAAAATTGTAGGTTGTGTGACGTGGTGGAAGGGACGCAGACAGAGGAAACTCAATATATATTTTATTTTAAAGAAGGGTTTGTAAGGATACCTACATTAATATATTTGCTTAAGATGAATTTCTTTTTAAAATGTTAACATGGCAACGACTTTTGCTGTGGAGTAAGAGTAGCGTGCTGCTTGACTGCTAGACTTTGCCACCCTGAAGATCATTGCCTTTTTTTGTTCATAACAAATATATTTTTTTTTAAAAAATAGAATAAAAAGCGTTTTTTAATTACTTATTCATAATTAGATACCTATTATAAAAATTTTTACCATTTATATATTCATTTTTATTGATAATATTAATTTTTATCACTTATTCCTTTATTAGTATTTTTATTAAGTATTAAGAATAATATATTTACTAAAGTATCGTTTTCTTCTTACACTTCCTTTAGTTTTATCAATCCAGTAATGGTATAAGTTTACAATTATTTCATAATATTGATGCATGGTTTG
>JAHBCN010000254.1:228503-387764 GCA_019359885.1 Listronotus oregonensis
AAATTTTAAATTTTAAAAAATTTTTAAAAATATATATATAAAAAATTATATATATATATATATAAAAATATATATATAATATATATTAATATATATATATATATATATTATATATATATATATATATATTTTTATATATATATATATTTTAAAAATTTTATAATAAAAATAATTTTTTTTTAATTTTAATTAAATTTAAATTTTTTAAAAATAAAAATATTCTACAAAATTTTTTTTAAATTTAAACAACATAGTTTATAAAAATTTTTTGGGTACAGCGTTTTAAAAAGAGAGGCATTTATTAATGAAAATTTTTAAAAAAAATTTAAAAAAAATTTTTTAAATATAAAATTTTACTGGCCCAAAATTTTTTGGGGGAAATGACAATACAGGTTGGGGGAAAAAATTACAATTTTTATCGAATGTTTAAAATTTTTTTTTTAATTCAGAAAAAAGCCAAAATAATATTTTAAACAATTTTGTCAAAAAATTTTTTTTTCAATAATTTATTTTTTAACCTCTTTTTGTGTTTTTCCCCACATTACTTTTTTTATATTTTCGCCTTAATGAGTCAACCAAACTGCTAGTTTATTTTTTCTTATTCCTTTTTTTTTTACAAGCCCCCTTAATTCCGCACCCAAAAAGGGGGAAATATCTTTTAAATTGGATGTTAAAGTTACATTTGTTTTTTTTTTAATATTTTAGGGGGTAATTGAAGTCAAAATTTTTTCCCCGCGAAAAAATAATAATTTATGAAAACAAACTTTTTTAAAAAAGAAGCTTTTTCATATTTTAAAATCCATTTTTTAAAAATAAAATTAATTTTACAGGAGGAGAAGAATTTTGATTTACTTTTTGTATAATATTTTTGTTTTTAATTTAGATTACATACTTTAATTTTATTTATTTTCTTGAATTTGAATATTTAATATCCATTGTATCTCTCATTAATAAAGTACATTTTTTTGCTTTGATTTAACTTTTAATTTTAAGCATTATGAAAAAAAATATTTTAATTGTGGTGTTAAAATTTGCCAAAACTAACTAATTTGTTCAATGAAATTATCGTAAAATTGTGTATTACCAATTCGCAATTAGAAATTTGGTAAGATCATAGAGAGATCCTCTCAACCACAAAATGTGTAATCAATCAGAAAAGCTCCAGGTTCATTAAGATTTATGAAAGGCCTAAGTACTTACAGAGCAAAAACAAGGTGATAATTAGGAAAAATATTTAAGAGGTGTTTATCAACACAAAAGAAAGTTTTCTTAAATGAAAAATGACTTACAAATTCATTGAAAATACTCTGCACTCAGAAAGAACAACGTGTTTAAACTGTAAATCACAGCATGTATGAAGTTTAATTTTTCTTGTTTTTAAGTTTTTTGACGTTATAGTAATTTAAAGCTTCTTGCTTTAAATAAAATATACTTCGTAAATTTTTAACTAGGGCGCTGTGAGAAACTTCTTATAGGGACGATTTAATGTCTAATTTAAAACTTCGTTACTTTAAAATTGTTTAACGAATTTAATAAAAAGGACATCGATCGTGTTGTCTGTTTGTTATTCAGAAAATAGTGTATTAATTTACACTTTTTTACGTATACGCTCTTATCGAATGTGTATTTAAGGACTAGGTGTGTATAAAAAGCAGTAGACTAGCGTAAATTATTTCTGAAAAAAGAGACCACAGGACATTCGCCTTTTTAAACTAACTGTTAAAAAATAAAGCCCGCAGAAAAGTATTTCTCTATCTAGGAAGATCAAATAAACATATATACAGGTGTGGAAAACAAAAGCCGGAACATAGAATAAAAGGTAATGCAGTATCAAACAGAAACTGAAAAACCCCTCTTTAACTGCGCAGCAGAACAAAGCTAGACCACGTGATATCCAGGTTTCATGGTAATCCGGTTATATCATGATTCAGTCAGCAAATATTTACGCAGGTCGCCAGATTATATAATTTCCCTGGGGATTTCTTATGTGGGAAAGCAACACATTTGTGGGGAATAACCTATGATTTTAGATCTGACACGAATTCTGATCTAACTTTACTTCAAAATCTCAAAATCAGATAAAATACAAAACTGACATTTCTAGCCTAAACAAAAATATGTTTTACTATCAAGCGGTGGTTAGAAGCCGTTAAGAAATATTACATTTTAACCCTGCTACTGTTCTTTACTTTCTTTCACTTCTTTCATTTGAAATGAAAATTTTCCTAATAATTTGCAATAAAATTCTTCAGATTTTTTTAAACAGCTTATTTTGGGCTATTTTAGAGATATACATTAGTCAGAAAAATGTATTAAAAAAATCCAGGAATAAAACATTGCCTACAAACCAACAGAATTTCTTTGACTTATTTTTTCAGAAAACCCTAATGAAGAGATGTTTTAATTTCGACTGGGAAGATTGTGCCAAACGGACTAGCACCCTGCATTTACAATTCGCCGGCGCCGGCACCAGCCCCGCTACTCCAGTGAATTTATTGAGCCTTAAGTCGGAGTATGCCTATTTTTTATTAAAACCTCTTTGTTAAACATGAATTTCCTAATATTTTTGACCTTTCATAAATTTATTATTAAATGCATCAATAAGTCGAAATACAGATTCATAAGTGTTTTGACACAGTTAGTGAAAAGAAAACTGGTATTTCCAAAAATATTATTTCATATTAAATAATAGAACGAAACGACTATTTCTAAGTAAATATATTAAAACCTTCAAACTAACCTGATTTCCATGGCAACAAAAAGTAAAATCGTTATTCAGTACGGTAACCGCATTTTGTCGCAGCTGATTCAAATTATGCTGAAGTACGTTTATGTCTGTGCCGAAAAATTTATGAGAGGAAGAAGCAGACAACTAAAGAAAAAATAGTAATAATGCGCTTCTAAATGTTGTTGCACCAGACTATGTGAGTAAGTACTCATGTCTTAGATTAGATTCGTTCTCTCTCTGTTTTGTAGATAATTTGTTTTCTTTTGTTTTACTTGCGTAATCCATGTTTGGTTTTATCTTTCAATAATCTGTGAAGGCATTATACGGTGTATAAAATTGATAATTATTTGTGCCCGCAAGTAAAAGCCATTTGACATAGAAACTGGAATGCTCAACAAACCCTTTAGATTTAGTAGATTAGAATATAAAATCACTCAAAATCGTATGTAAGCATATAGGGTGTTATACTCAAGATAAGCAAGTTTACACTCTTTTCAATATAATAGGAATAAAGATAAATAATTGCGCAATCTCTTTCGCATCTGGTAACTAACTGCAGACATGGCGGCTCTAAGATGTCAAAAAGGTTTTCAGAATAGTGGCACCTTAGCATAAAATAATACACCTTTGGGTGCCTAAAACTTTTAAAATTGCTTAATACCTAGGTTTTATTTATTTATTTTTAATTAAGGCTTCTTAAAGAATGATCACACAATAAATTGCAAATAAATGATCAATTCCATTAGTATAGAGAGACTTCACATATTAGGATGAAATTTGACTTTCATAACTGAAAATGCAAATACAATTAATTTGTACTAATAATAATTTATATTGAAGGCTTGCTGCACTTTGTTCACTTGTCAACGTTAATGGGATCATGTGTAGGTATCTTTACTTTTTTTTAACTCAATTTAGTTGCTAAAATTAGTGCTCTGCACCCAGTAATAAAAAGATTCTTTACTTGTATTTAAAAAATGTCACTTATCCAGATAAAAAAAAAATTATATCATTTTTTTTATCATGTTCAAAGAAACTTAGTAATTTTTCTAAAAATAATACATTCTTTTCCATATATACCGTTATATGTATGAAATAATTGTTTGATGACATTTAATATTTTAGACTTAATAAAGTTTTTATGTAAATGGGCCCAATCTTAAAATAGTTACCAAAGAAAAAGCACTCATAAAATACTAAATTGATTTATAATAGTACAGATTACCAAGAACTAATTAGAAAAGTTATATGAGACTCTTATATACTAGACATCTAATATTTCTTAATAACTTATGAAAAAAACTTTCTTTTAAAGCTTAAAAGCATTGCAAAATGTGTCTAACCTTTGAAACATTAAACACAAACAAAATGTTTACATATAATAGAGAAAAGTTGAATCAAGAACTTCTTATAACAAGCTACGAAATAAATTTTATTTAAAACTTTCATGACGTGCATTGATATTTTGAGCTTCTTAATTTGTCTGTTAAACAGATTCGCCTTAATTAAAAGCTAATGTATTAACTAATAAGAACATTAAAATAAGGGTGGAATCCTGAATTGCCGCGAAATAAATGAATATATTTTAAACGCCATTTGCCGGTTATCATTAGTATTTGTTGGTTAATATACATAATTCTTTTTAAAAATGGTATCGATAAAGGCCTTTGCCCTGACAAACACAATATACAAAGTACTTAATGGTGGTCATAATTGGGAAGTGATATACCTGACGATTCTTTAAGTCGAAAATTCATAACGTAATTCAAATTAAACGTGAATGTTACGATATAAAAGTTAAAGTTCTTATTTTATTTTCACTTTAATACATTTTCAAAGACGGCTTGAGATATTGAACTGAATTTTGGCACAGGATATTATGGCATAAAAACACACTTCCAGATGTTCATTTACTCTGCAACCAGTGGCGTAGCTATGAGAATTTTCAAGAACAATTTTACAAAAAAAATAATACTATTTGACTTGGGAAAAAATTACATTTTATAATAATTATCAACTAATTGATAAACCAGAAAATCCTCTTTTCATTTTTGCCAACTACCAAGTCAGAGAAATCGTTAATTAAAAATTGTCTCTATAAATTCAAATTGCATCTGAAAAAAAAATTATTATTGAAAATAAATCAAGTTAGCTTGTTCGTTGCCAGCGACAGTTATTATTGTTAAAGATTATGACACTGACGTTAATTATCATTCTTGGACAGTTTGTATTTATTTCCTGATCTTAAAAACGTACATTTCTTTGCTAGTTAAAAATGGTAAATGATTCTACCAAACAGACACAAATGCTTCCTTGCATTCAGCTGTTGCGTACTTTGCTGCAGTGTGTTGGCGTTTGTATCAAGAAAAGGTATCCTTGATCACATACTTCCTGATAGATTAATACTGAGGGGCAACATTCATCATCTGACTGAATCCAGTTTTAAACTTTAATATTTCCCAGAGGGAAGGCCCGTACAGTTAGAACACCGGCAGTGGAGGAGGCCACCTGTGATGCAGCTCGAAGAGGATCCCAACCACAAGTACGCGAAAATAGGTATGGCATTAAACATCTGCTGCAAGACGGTATGAGATCTTAAGAGATTCTTATATCCTTTCACATACAAAGGGTTCAGGCATTGCTTCCTAGAGATTATGAACTGACGTACGCAATTCAGATGGTATCTCCAAAAAGTAATTATGAAAAATCATATTTTTGATGCCAAAATATTGTTTACGACCAAAGCAAATTTTCGCATGAGCAATAACCAACTTCACAACAATCATTATTAGCCCAGGGAAAACCCCTCATGATTATTATATACATTTCAGGAACAATTTTCTCACCGATCGTTTGGATCGGTATCGTATCCGACCATTTAATTGGACCATTTTACCAGGAGCGCCCTTAATTACAGGATTATTGTAATTTTCCCCAAATGATTTGCCTGTTTTTGAAAATGTTCCTTCAGTTACGGCATCAACCAGTTATAATATGATGGTGCTCCTGCCCACTTTACATGGCTCGTGAGCATTTAAATAGAGCCTACCAAAATCATTGATAGGCTGGAGGACCACAATTTTGGGCCACTCAGATCGCCTGACTGAACAGTTCTAGATTTTATTTTGTATAATTCAAAAAACATTAGTCATACACCAATTGTGACATTAGAAGAACTCAGAATAATAGAATTACTGATTGATGTGAACTATCTGAACACGTGCATGAATTTTTGAAAGGGTTCGTAATTCGAATGTAGGAAGAAGAGCAGAAGCCTGTATAGGAGTAAGGAGAGGTATCATTTCCTAACATTTTTGCAAATTATGTATGTGTATTGTGATGAATTATATTGTTTTTGTTCACTAGTTTGTAAGAAAATAGCTTAAAAATAAATATTTGAAAAAAATGTGGTATTTAAACTGAAAATAAAAGTTTAACGACAATCAAGAACAGGCAATTAACGTCAGTGTCATAATGGCTTATAACAAAAAACAACAATCGGCAACGAGCAAAGCTAACTTGATTTATTTCCAGACAATTTTTCAAGATGCAATTTGGGTACATACACATTTTTTAATTAACGATTTCTCCCAAAACGGTAATGTTTACGGCAAAACATGAAAGAGGGATTTTTTGTTTATAATGACGAGTTACTCATTATAAACATGATTTTTTCCAAGTCAATGGCGTATTTTTGTAAAATTGTTTTGAAAATTCGTCATAGCTACGCCACTGGTTGCAAAAAAATTAAATGAACATCGAAAAGTGTGTTTTTATGCCAAGAATATCCTGTGCCAAAATTCAGCCTAATATCTCAAACCGTCTTTGAAAATGTATTAAAAAGTGAAATAAATAAACTTAACACCCTTGTATTTTGAAATAACTAAGCATTTTAGGGCCTACTGTTTATGAACTTTTCGGGACTTAAAATCGATCCATAGAATGCCTCCTTCAGTCATGACATACCATTATGCAACACCCTGTATTTGTTGAGGATTTTGCAGAGAACTCCGTAAACACTAGTGGCGTGCCTCTCCTCGTTGGTTTTGTAAGTTCGTACGTGAAGACGAGCTGTAATTTTTTATTAATTATTTCTCGAAAATCTTGCAATATTTAATAATGATAAATATGTTGTTAACATCACTTATTAAAACAATAACATCAATAAGAAAGTTATTATTAAGGATGTTATGAGGAAACAAGGGTAAAACAAACCCAGATCTGGTAACACCGGTTGTTGTGTTGTACTACTTACAGTAAATTGAGTCAAACATAAATTTATTCGTTTTTATGTTTTTGGCGAAAATCTCCCATCAAACTGACATATTTTAAAGATTGACAATTTTTTGCAAATAAATGCAAAAAAATGTTAATAATTTTAAAATCTTAATTTTAATATTATTTTTTTGTGCTTTTGCCCACAACTTTTCCGACGCACGTTAAAATGATCGCTGGATTAAGTCATTAAATTTTGACAAGATAATTTTTTGAATTTTACAAAATTCATTCATTTGTTAGGTTATTTATTGACTATGTCAAAATATTTAAAACTGAGGCCACAATTTAAAGAAGTGCATTTTAAGATATGGTGATTTTGCCCCACTTTTCAGTGGGTAAATAGACGTTAACATAAAGTTATTTAAAATTAATTTTCCTGTTGAAATAACACATTCTAAAAGCAAAAATAAATTATATTCAAAAAACAAACCAAAAAAAAAAAAAACAAAAAAAAAACGCAATTTTTAAAATTTTTATCCATAGTTTTTCTTTCCACGTGAATTTAGGTATAGGTATTGCTTTACAGAAAAAAACCGTTATCATGTACTCATAACGATTTTGGTAAAGTCTTTAGGATTTGATATAATAATCAGTATATTAATTTCGCAAAGTTGGCTACTTTTATCGTTTTTATTTTTTATTTTTAATGGTTAACAAGAATAAAAATTAATTAAAAACTTACATCCAGTGTATCATCGTTGTTTAATACTAGTATGATGTATTGCTTGGGCTTTTATTAAACTAGTACTTCCAAAATTCCATTCAACAACATTTTTTACATGGTTACTTAGAATAAATTTCACCTTTATCAGATGATCCGTAAATCTGGGACATTTTGTTTTAAAAACCCACTCTTTGTAATTTCAACAAATGACATTTTTAATTATTAAATGAATTTTTAATTATTATAGCGATCAGCGGCGGTAATTCAAATTCTCTCACATACTAAACAAAAGTAAATTTTGCCACCATAAGCGCTGGTGCATACCTGCATGGCCACGCAGCTTCTCTTATTCAGCCGGGAAACAAACCGAACCGGGCGTGTGATTAAAATGTGACACGCATTTAAAGTTCTATATATTCAAGATAAAAATTATAAGAGAGAGATTTAACGCCTGTGGGAACCTAAAGGTGAAATAAAAATTACTGGTGGCATATACGAAAAAAGATAAAGAACTTAAAAATATTAGACAGGTAGACTAAAAAGAATACTGAAGTGATACCCTCAAATGTGGCTTGCCCCTATATCTTTTTTATTTCTAAAGAGATAGTAAAACGAAACGGTAGGATGGAGGATTGGTCTTGGTTTTAAAAAAAGATACTTTTTGTGTTCTGCTTCTTTTGTTAAAAACTTACTTTTTGCATATAATATATCATTCTCTGCTTCCTGCTAAAACACTGTTGTATTATTTAAAATTGAGATTGCTTATACAGGGTAGTCAAAAATTAAAAAAATCAAAATTGCTTAGGAGAGAGGTACCGTCAATTTTTAATTTAATAGGAAAGTGTAATAACAATTTTTAACTTAGAACAAAAAAAGTCTAACTTTGAAATTATCGATTCCTACCTGATATCATTTAAAAAATGTCAAAATAATACTAATATTGCGAAATGTAATATACGTAATAACAAAGTCTTACTTATTTTCTACATCTCCAAAAGTAAAACTTTGCTATTACATTTTGATATACTATTAAGGTAAGAATATTTATTTTTTTGGCTATAAAAATCAAAACCAACGGTACTTTCTCTCGAGTCTTGATTTTTCAATTTGGTTAGCCTGTATATGCAATGTCAAGTTTGAATATTACAGCACAGTGTCTAAAGGATGTAGAACTTTTATATAGAATTACTTATTTTCATAAAAATAATAATAAAAAGCTTCCAATTAAATGAGGAACCCAAGTAGAGCACATTGTATTATGCCGACATTATTAGAATTTATTCCAGTCTAATGTATTACCCTTAAGAGTTTGTTCTAATTTAATAGTTTTTTTATGCATGGAAGAAAGTAGTTTGAGTTATTATACGAGTATAATATTATTTTCTTATAAATGATTTGATGTAATCTACTGATACATTTATATACTATTAAAAATAACAAAACCTATTTCTAATAACGAATGATCCTTCTGATTCTCATTTCTCACTGTCTCTGTCACGTCATGAAAAATAGACTGATTTTTCTTATTTGAAGTTGTCCAAGACGAGACGACGAGAATTTTTTGTTTGTCTCTTAAAGGCTGTTTGGTCTCTTAACTGATTTGAAGATATAAAAATAATAAAAATGAGAATGAAATAGAAATTAGTGATTACTATAATTTGAAGTACAGTTCTTGTTCAATAAAAAGTTGCACAACAGTTGTATCGTGTAAACCTGCCTGCACATTCAGCATTTCAAAAAAAAAAGTTGTGCAAGAATATACAAATATACATATTTTTTAAAATCATATGATGGGGTCAATCCATCTCAAATTATTCTGCAATTAATTTTATTTTTAGAAAAATAACAGCAAATATATTATAAAATCACAAAATTAACAATGAATGATCTATAACAAATTTCAGATTAATTAATCAGAAAATATGTAAACAACATCTGTAACAATTAAAAAAACAGTAATATCTATATTTGTCATTAGCACCGTTTCTTTCTAAAATTTCACGAGGGCCTACGGGGTATGGAAGAAGAAAGGTTTCAGTGATTAACAGAGGATCATCACTTAACTCATCCCATGTTTGTTCAATAAAATTGGGATCAAACGCATTCTATTTTGTAAATTAAAATTTATATCATATTTTTTTAGTCATCATGCCCCACACGTTTACAATTATATTGACATCACGACATTTTGCAGGTTGGCACCTGTTTCAATATTGTTTATTGCAAACTCACCTTTTATTATTTGGGCATTAGTAATTGACAATTATCTGCCGCATGAAATTGTTTTCGGGGAAATGATAAGTTCAATATCAGGCGGCACTACATTTTCCAAAATACTTTTGTATGTGATTGCGTTAAATCTTTCATTTAAAATCCAACACACCCCAGTCCATGTCTACTAACCAACACACACATTTACCACTGAAATTTTTCTGCCAGACGATCAGAATTGGTGACATATTCTTTCATTGTATCTAGTTTTATTTTGGTCCATACCTGATATGTCTGTTGGAAGCTGGATTGAACACTTTTCATCAGAACATTATCCCAATTTTCCCTTTAGAATATTGGTTGAGGGCAAAATTATTCGGGCCCTGTTTATGGCAAATGCATACTTTGAGAACTGAATTTTCTGTTGAAACAACACTGAGAGCGAGACTGAAACACATCCCATGACAGCTGAGTCTGAGTCCATATCATTCTCGTCTGTTCTATAGCAATATAGAGCAATCCTGAAAATGGATTGCTCGTAAATACCTTATAATATTTAGTCGCTTCACGGGTAGATATTTTAGGTCTGCCTGGTTTGTTTCTTTTTCCTCCAGCGTGCCTTCAATTTCCACGGATTTCGTTTTATTTTTTTGCACTGTATTTTTACTGGTATTCATAATATGTATGACATCTCTAATCGGTATGTTATCTTGTATGTGGGCAATTACTTTGAGCCTTTGAAGAATTGCTGGCACACTATTGTTCCACTAAAATCAAAAACTTTTCTTGTCAAAAACCGACTAATTCAATGCCAGTGACAAATTTGAAGATATTTATAAACCCTGATTTACACTAGCCTAAAAGGTTGTGTAACACTTTTTAAGGAACAAACTGTGTTTTGGGACCAGATTTAAAACATATCCAAACAAAAATAAGCAATAATATACTGGGCGCTGAAATACTGCATTCTTTGGCGATAGTGAATGTTTTTAACCCTATATTTTCTGCAAAAACGAGTCAAGAAAATGGGGTAAACAAACAGAAACTTGCAAAAGTGCTTTTGGCTACGACTTACAATAAAGCTTTAAGCTGATAGAAAACTTAAATTGTAATAAAACGATAATTAAGAAAAAACAATCTGTGTTTTATGAAATACTTGACATAATTGTAATTTGTGTTTGAATAGACCACTAATATATTTTTTTTGTTTATTTTTACTTAGTTACACTGGTCTAAAACCCTGAACTTCTATTGTTTTACATCAAAAATCTAAAAAAAGTCCCTAAGGCCTAAAGAATTGGCCTTTTTCCCCGGAAACAAAAAGGGAATATAACTTCCGGGGTTTCCCTTTGGACACAGAAAAAGGCAATAAAAGTGAGAAAAACCCAGCCAAGAGCCGGCTTATCAAAAAGTTTAATGGCCCAGATCCAGCCTTGGACTATCAAAACAGGGGGATAAAAATACAATAAACAGATAGTCCCAAACACAACGTTTCTGTTAAGAAATAGTGGTGGACTTTAACAGCCACTTTCAGAAAATGGGATACATAAAGCCCCATAACATGCTGGTAAAAAAGAAAAAAAACAGCCCACGTATTATACGACGGCAATACACTGACGTACAGAAGACACTTTTTGCTCAGAAACATACAACGTGGAGCCCCTTCCGCATGAACATTTTGAACATCTTGGAAAAAAACCTTAAGACCTGAAAAAGGGAAAAGCGGATCCTGTAACGGAGGTGGAACCCTGGCACCCCAGAACCCCCAAACCAAACCAACTAACCAAACCGCCTATTACTGAAGGATATCGTTAGTCAAAAATATTTTGTTTAGTAAAAAGAGAGCACAACTGTTTAAATTCAAGAACCTACGGTATTTTTTTTTTTAAATTTTTTTAAAAATTATAAGTAATTTAATACTATCCTAGTTAGGTCAATATTGACTTAACTAGGCTTAAAAATTTGGATTATTTATTTGGTAAAACTTGGCCCCTTTTAATTCAAAATCAAGTGTCTTCGAAGCTATACTTGCGTTACTTTATTAAAAAACAGTATGAAGATAAAAAATTTTTTATTTAAGACTTTTTTTAAATGTGGCCTTATTAACTGTTGTTTTCTAAGAATCTAAATAAAATTTAAAGGGTATGTAGAAGACATAAAATTTAAATTTTTTTGAATGTGAGCGTATTTTATCCATTTTCTAGTTCTAAAATATTTAAAATTAAAAACCATTACTCTTTCTACATTAAAGTATTGTTATTTTTATATTTATTTATTAAGTTGGGAGCGCTGAATACGCAAATTTACTGGCTTTGGCCTAAAATAAAAATATACAGGACATCCTGTTTAAAAATTTGCAGTTTGGTGTTTAGGGGTTCGATCAGTAGTGGAATAAAGTATTGTCATTGGTCAAAATAGAGTTTTATATCTTAGACATACACTAAATTTAGTTTCAATATTGTTAAAAGCAATAGTTTTAGTTATTTGGAGGGGTTTGTTTTGGGGATAAGAGTGGCATCATAAACCCACATTCTAAGGTTTTTGCCTACGATGAATGAACATTTGTACCGAAACAATAAAACCACCAAACCGGAAAATGGACTTACAGAAAATATTTTGTCGAAAAGGGCGCGGCTCCCAAAGTATCTTTCTGTTTCATTTACTTGATTAAGCTCTACTACTGTATTTTAAACCGTGAATTATATTTGTTATATTTTACTATAAAGTATAACACAGAAAAAAAATGATGTCAAAATACTATTTTGTTTTTGACAGCTACTAATAGGCGGACAACGTGATACCCGCGGATTTTTTGGGAGAAGGTTCTTTCGCCACCTTCAGCTTCGCCCCGACAAATGACACATTCAATATGGCGTTTTAGTCTAAATGTTTTTGTTGTTTGGGTTATTTTTGTGACAATTGTATAATAAAATTTAGTTTTGTAAGTTCTTTAAATAAATTAAATGGTAAGGCAGTGCCAAGTGTGTAAAGTGACGAATATGATTCCTGGATTATCATTTCACAAGTAAGTACAAACTATGCTTGTACCATTCTATCGTCAAAAAAAAAAACAGAACATCAGCCTGATTGCGTTTATGAATGTCTTTCTCTATCTATGATGTCAGTTCATTGGTTAAAAGCAGAAAAAAATACAGTGATTCTGAGTGACACCAGGTTATTGTGAATAGGTCTGGTGTATTTTTGTAAGCTTGCTGACTTCCCTAAACTTTAAGACAATTTACTTTTCATTTAAATGCCATCTTTGTTAACATTAAAATTTAATAAATTTGAACAGAGACAGGTGCTTGCTTTAGGTCTGCATTTTAAATTGCAAGTATAAAATTATTAATTTAAACTTTAGAACTTGGTGTATGTATTCACATATCTATAAATTTTTATGAGAAAAAGAGAGAGACAAGATGGAGGGTCCTTTTAGTAAGAAAGAGAATTCTTGCCGAGATATGCCACGTTTGTCGGGTAGTTAACGAGGGGGTTTTTCTTCCGTCTCCCCGTTTCGCGGCAAAACCAATGTAACATTATCTCCACTTAGTTTTTGTTATTCTTATCACTAAAAAATGTGTGACTGGTACTATTTAAAAAAAAAAAAAACTTTGAAGTAAAGTAAAAGAAAGATCAAAATGTTAATTTAAAAAAAAATTTGGGCTTTGGTAATGATAAATTTTAAAAAACCATAGCGGTCCCTTCATTTTTTTTTCCCAAAACCAATCCCAAATTAGTTTTAATTAAAATCTAAGCTATTTAGTCAGTGTGTTTTCAACTGCTATACGTAGTGGTCCCGATATTTTTTTTTTTGCTGAGGGGAATGTTTGGTTTAAAAGAAAAGATATTTATTGACTTTTCCTGGACCTTGACCATCATAAGTAAAGTCTTTAATGTGTAAAATTCTACCGTCCACTGATACACTTCTCCGGAAACACCGTGATGCAACTGAGATAATTGCCCTAGAACTTTCCTGTATTCAGCGCTGTTAACACAACCCGAAAATAAAAAAAAGTAAAAATTATGAAAAATAAAAATAAATTTTTTTTTTCAGAAAATATATTCTGATAGTTTCTGTGCTAACAATTTTTAAATTTTTAAAAAAAAGCAGGTTACTTTTTTAATGTGGAGAGATTTATGGAGAAATTGATTTCCTTGCTTGAACGAATTAGATTTTTTAAATTACATAATTAGTGGAATAAATGTTATTATCTTTCAGATCGTTTGTCGTTATTTTGATTAAAAAGTTAATTTAGCAACCCTTTAAAAGTTTACAAAAAAAATTTTTTTATGTTTTCTAATAAGTACTAACAGGTTTAATTAATAACTATGAAACATAATTTTATTTTTGTCTTTTTATTTTTTTTCGTAACCTAAAAGTATGTATTCACTTTGCTTATATTGCAAAAAACAAAAAACAAATTTATTTAAAATTTATTTTAAAAATATGTTGTTAGTACGGTACAAAAACCTTTGCTCATTACATGCTTAAATCTTAAAAAAATAAAAAAATAATAAAATAATAAAATCACTGACCCCACTCGGCTACGTCAATGCGATTTTGATGTTATAAAATGTGTCCGTACAGACAAAAACTGACTTAAACAGAAAAAATCCCTAAACCCCTTTTTTTTCCCAGTTTTCTTATTGAAAGACACATTTTAAAGAAAAAATTAGAGAAAATAATTTTTTGTATTTTTTTTTTAAATAAAACTTCCTTATTTAAGAAAATATATTTCCAGACATGTATATTTACCAATTTAATATTTGATTACCCAAATTTTATTTTTAGTAACTACATTTTTCTGCTGTTTAATTCTGCTATATAACTAGTATTAAAATTATTGTTATTGTTAATCTTTTTATCGGGAAAAATTTCAACAGCCTTAAAAATATTGTTAGGTGAAAGATAATAAAATGGATATGGTAGTACCCAAATAAGAGGGGGTTTCCCCGGGGTTTTGGACGTAACAGTAGAATCTCTAGACTTATGTAGAGCGGGTGGTTAAGTATATAAATAGTAATCGGTTAGTTAAGATAGGTAAGGTCGGAAACTGTAAACAAAAAAAAATAAAACCAAATATGTTTAACCAAGACAAGACAACAAAAATGGTTTAATAATTGTTGTTTAAGAGGGTGAAAACAATCATCATTGAGGAGTTTTCCCTTTTTTTATTAATAAAATTATATTTAGATCCAAATCATATTTGTCATAATAAATAAACCATGTAAAAGACGCAGGTTAAAGTACGATAAATAGATAGTGAGGATAGAATTTAAAATCAAAGATTATTTTAATTCTTTTATTTTTTAAATTATAAATTTTAAATATTTAATTAAAAATATTCCTTGCAAAATTTAAAAATTAAATTTTTTCCTACCAGGTTTAAGTAATTAGGTTTTATTTATACAAATTAATAATCTTTATAAAAGCATTTAGGTGTTTAAGGTTTAAAAATATTAAAAATTTGTAACTTTTTTAAATTCTAATTTGTATGTCTATTGCTTTGTTTAAAAAATATATTTAAAAATATTTTGTAAGTAAACAAAAAATCTTGTGGGCCCAAAAAGTTTAATTGCCGGTATTTTAATTAAGAATTACGCTACTAATAGAAACAAAAAAGAAGAAAGTTTGTTTAAGATAAAATTTAGAGTTCAAATAAATAATATTTTCCCTTTGAAAGTTTTTATTATATTTTTCGGAATAATCAGTAATTCTTTTTTTAATAGGTAAATATTTTCCGCCGCTTCTTCGTTTTATGTTTATTTTAGGTCTGTTTATTATACAGAAATATATTACACTATTTTATACTTTTTTTTCCCATCTAGTTCTAAAATACACTGATAAGAGCCTCACATAAGTGTAAAATTTACACTATTACTGAATATCAGACAGACCTTATTTCTTTATCAAATTATCTTTAAATTAAAAAAATTACTTTTTTTATATCCTTATTCCGCATATAGTTTGACAACATATCTTACACAAATAAAGAAGCAATTTTATGGATTATATTTAGTAACAAAAATTTAAAACCATTTTCGGGTTAGAAACCATTTTTTATAGGGGGACCACATGTCAAGGCTGGGTATAGACCAAATGAGTTTTTTAAAATGTTAATGCAATATGTCAAACGAATTCAAATATTTTCATCATTTGGTGATGTAATAAAATGATACCAAAGGGGGCATATTTTTTTTTTCTTTTTTTTAAGGTAAGAAAATAACTTTAAAATAAAATTTATGTATTTATTAAAATGAATCTACGAAAAAACAAGGCTGGGGGGTGTTGTTTAATCCAACCTGAACTGCAAAGTGGTGAATATCCCGCACACTTTCGTATTTTTTAAACGTTATAGAAAAAAAAACTTTAAAGATTATGTTTAAATTGGTTTAGCAATTATTTTGAGGTTTAAACAAACATGCAGGAGACCCGAACCACAAATATGTATTAAAAATTTTTGGGCATATGAAGGTTAAATTAAAATAAATTATATTTTAAACACTCTCTTGCATAGAATTACGTAAAAAAAGGCTAAAATTTTATTATAGGGTTAACTTGACTACTCATATCTTTTTCGAATTTTTACCACTTTTTACAATTGTTTAAAACTATTAATTAATTAAATAATCCCGCTTTACAATATTATATTTGATCTTATCATTATTAAAATTTTAAAAATTTTCATAAAATTTGGCTATCGATAAAAGTTTATAAATAAAAAGTAATATAAATTTTGGTTTATTAGATGGCTAATCTACTAATGTTATAAGTTCAAAGGATTTTTGTTTTGAAAAAAATTGTATTTAAAGACTTTCTTAGTCGAATAAATATTAAATTAAAATAAACAAATTTGTTCCCACTTATTAGAAATTTAAAGTCATTGTTGGTTATTTTTGAAAAAAGCCTGATTTAATCTTTATATGAATATTTAATTAATTTGAAAAAGCTTATTATAAGTTTATTAGATTTTAATAAACAGAAAGTCATGTATAACGTAGTGAGATGGACTATCTGTGATAAAATCAAACCCTTTTTTTAAAACATTACAATAGAAAAACCAATAAAAATATATATTTTCTATAAAAGATATCTTTCTTTTTTTTTGTTTAAATTGACTTAGTCATTTCCCTGAAGTTACTAGTATTTAATTTTATTTTTAAATTTTAAATACCACAATAAAATGGAAGCAATAAAAGATGACAAAAAAATTGAAAAAGCCTACCAGACAGCAGGGGCGTAAAATTTTTAAAGAGATTAGGTAAATTAACATTAAAGATAAACAATAAAAGCTAAATTAAATAATGACAGTTTAATACAACTAAATTAAACACATTAAAATAAATATTATGTTCTAATATAAATATTGTTTTAAGCTAAAAAATTTTTTTAAGTTCACAATTTAGGTACCCAAACACTTTTTTTTATTTTAGACAGCCCACAAAGCTATGTGAGTTTCGGTTTTAAACTTAAGTCATTTTGCCCAGTTTCATCAACGATTTTAAGCCCCGAAACATACAGATACTGCATTTTTATGGTACCAATATCTATAATGTTATTCAAACAACTGTAGTTTAACGTATTCAAACAACACACTTGTGTTCATCTATCTTCACTTTCAAACTACTAATTATTCCGATTGTTAACTTCGTGGCTAGAAGCGGTGTATTAATGCAGCAAAAATGGTGATATACTATATGTTTTTATGTTTATTATTTAAATTACTATTACACATTGAAAGCGATTGAGTACCAAGTAAAAAAAAAGAAAATTTAAAAAGGGCCCCAACTGTTAAAAACTTGAAGTTTTAAGCAATGTATTTTTGTTACATCAATGTAAGAAATGATCAGTTTATATAGAAATTAAAATAGAAATAGAAATAGAGTAGTATTAGATCTTGGATGGGAAAAATTATATAGTTTCTTCATCAGAGCAGAAGCCGTGGTAAAAGTGAGTTCATTAATAAGGTGTGAAAAACCATTCTTAGATATAGACCAGTATTTCAAGTAAGGCCTAATACATGCAAAAAGTATAGGTTAGAAGGTAACAAATACTATCTGGCTCAAAAGAGAAATACAAACTTTACAAAACGCTTGGGGATGGATGCAATGTGTATGCTATTTGAACTCCAAAAATTGGGGGAAAAAAAGCCAAAAAAAATTTAAAAGATATTTTTTTTTTGAAATCATGGTAGCTTATACTCATGAAATGGTAATTTGTGACATAAATTTTGTATTTGATGTACCTATTGACAAGAACTGCTGTACCTAATCCAATATTAATTTTAAGGTACATGTTTTTGGGGTCTTTAATAAAATTTTCAGCAAATCTTAACTTTATTAAAACCTTCTGTAGACTCCCCTTTTAAAAAACTAAGACCTGTCGAATACATACTTTTTACTCGCTTACAGAAACCATTTTTTACCTTGGTTTAAATTTTATTTTCAGTTGTGGGGTTTTATTTAAGAATTTTTACTAACCATTAACAAATTCATACATTTTTAATAAAAACTTAAACTCCAACCCATTTGACAAATATGCAATGTTTTTATAGTTAAGAAAATCTCTTTCCTGCAACCACACAACATTACAGGTAAAAAAATCTTTGTGTGTTAAAGCATAAAAGGGGGGAAAAGAAATTAAGTATGCAAAATAAGGACTGAAATCTTTAGATTTTATACCCAAAGGGCCCTTTTTAACAAAAAAACATGGCATCAGCATCAGCATCACTATTAAAAAAGTCCTATTTATCTCTATTACACAGTCATAGCATCCACGAAGTGATGCCTCATTTTTGAGATACGGTATATGTTTATACATAATATAAAGGGAGTATTACGTTTCGTTAAATGGTCTAAAGATACAGTCGGTGCGGGGGGGCTGTGACTTGGTACGAAGTCAAAACCAATCGTTAGTGACTAAAACGTGGACATTCCAAAAAATAAAAAATAATGCAGCGATGCTTTTAAAAACCATAAATTAACAAGCTTGGCTAAAACACTTAAAGTATTTTTTCCCATGAATAGTCTTTTGACAACCGGGAAAGGGGTTTTGGGTCCCCAAGAAACAGCCTTACATCTTTTGAAAGCCTATATCTGGGTGTTAAAAGAGTTTAAACGGTTTTTATACAACTGCATATAAAATATTGATGAGCTTTGGTATACAAAAATTTACCGGAATACAGGCTTGGGGTGTAATTTTAAATATACCATCTATGGAAAAGTACTGATCAAACAAAAAAAAAACCCCGGGTTTTTAAAAAAAACAAGGGCGGGGGATTATTTATCTTTTGATATATTTAATATTTAGTGAAGGTAAAAATAAAAAAACCTGACCCTAAAAATTGGTAAAAAAATTAAACTTTTTTGGGGATACATTAATTGTTTATACAGGGTGAAAAAAGGGTATGATGCTCACGATTTTAAAGAGCGATAGTGAAACTCAAAACAAGTCAACAAAGCCAAAAACACATGGGTAAAAGTTATTTTTTTTCAAAATATGGCTTTTTAAAGTTTAAAAATTTTTAACACCGCGCCCGCTTTATTCCCATTAAGTCGAACGTCGAAATTTTTTTGGGGGATTTACAAATTTACACTTTTCTAAAGAAATGTTTATTTACAATTAAAAAATGGTAATTAAAAAAATAATTTTCTTTTACAAAATTGGGCTAAAAATTTTTTTTTAAGAACACAAATTATTATGAAATTTGGGTTGTGGTTGTGTGCACGAAAGGAATTTAGGGAATGAAGAGACTTTGTATTTCGTGCAAATTTTTATTAAAAAATCCAGCAGAGCGTTTTTCGGAAAAACCTTCATCAGTGCTATTCGTCGTCAAGCGGGAGGGGCAAATTTGGGAGAAAACAAAACATGTAGGGGAAATTCAAAAAAATATCACTTATTACAAAAATTTAAAAAATAAAAGTCAAACAACATTAATATTTTTCATTTTTTTTATTAAAGGGTAAAATTTTAAAAAAACTATACCATTTTGTGAAAAGAAAAAATAAAAAAATAATCACATGTTGTTTTTTGACAAAATGGAGTTTTTTAATTTTTTCCAAAAAGGGGAAAGGTAACAAATATTAATGTTGTTTGACTTTTATTTAATTTGTGTAATAATGTGATATTTTATTGAAGCCCCCTACATGTTTTGTTACCAAATTTGCGGGTCCTCTTGAGGGAATAGACTGATGATGGTTTTACCGAAAGCGCTCTAGTTTTTTAAAAAAATTTAAAATAAAAATCAAAGTCTCTTCATTCCCAATAAATTATTTGTTTTAAAAACAGTATGTTTTTATTTTGCTCGAACAATAGAGTTCTAATTAAATAGAACAGACACATTTTAGCTTGTGCACAGCTGAAAATGTCGTTCTCCAGTCTCTACACAAGCCTCACTTGATGAACCCAGTTTTCGCGTGCAAATTAATAACATATTGGCACATGTTCCCTAGTTGAAAACGTTTTAAGCGGACAAAAATATCGCGACAGTACACACAATGTAAAACTGACTTAACCCCGCACAAAGCTTCTGGATAGCGCTATTACCAATTGTTTTTTAAATTTTTAACTGGGAATTTTGTTTTTTTTACTTTTAGATTAAAATATTTAAAACTTAGCTTATTGTATCAGCAAATAAATCTACCGATAAGCGATTAAGATGAAAGTTTTCAATTGGTTGTTTTCAGAAATTATTGCTTCCGAAGTTTAAAACTTTAATATTGTTTAGACAAAAATCTGTTAAGTTTTGACACATATGTCATACAAACTTTTTGACTTGTTTTGAGCTTCACTATCGACCATTAAAATCGTGAGCATCATACTTTTTACACCCTTTTTTTGGTATACCCAGATTTATCCCAGCTCCTGGTCTAATAGAATTTTAACTCCTTGCCCAAGAGCCGTTAATTAAAAGCTCGTTGCCTTAATTTTTCCTAAACACAGAACAACCAATTTTTTTTGCTGCGCTGGTAAAATACTGGGACGCCATTTTCTGGTTTTTTGTTGGGGACTGGTATTTTTAATTAAACATAAAAATAAATGCAAGACGCAAAAATTCATAGGAAGGCTTTTTTTAAAAAGTTTTATGTAGGTTTTACATTGGTTTTTCAATTTTACGATGCACTGCTATTTCACCGATATTATAAGGGAGAAATACCATAATGTACGTTTATTTTAAAAGGGAAAAGAGTTACTAACTTTAGCAAAAGTTTTTTAAAAATTATTACTATTAACTAACCAAAAATAACTGAGAAAAATAAGCTATTTTTTTTTTCTGGAAAAAACATTTTTTAAAAATATTTAATTCAGGTTCAATTTTACTTTTTGTTTTTTTTCCTCCTTTTAAGACAGAAGTTTCTTTTGGCCTGCTTTACCCTTTTTTTTTTAATTTAACTAATTTTGAATAATATTTCTTTTTTATTTACAAAAAACGGTTTTCAATATAGGTGTTAAAGAATGGGACACAGAGCAACAAAAGATTCCGTCGAAATAAAAAAATTTAAAGTAAACTTGCCTTATCCCAAAGTTAATCAACTAAGATTCAGGGTGTCAAACTTTTTTTTTTTTTTCGGTTTTTCGTAATAATTTCTTAACTAAAAGATATAGCGGTACAAAATTGGGTATTTGGGGGTTCTTTAAGGCGAGAAATTTAAATTCGTCCATACTTTGATGTTGCTAGTAGAGGGCGCCAGCTACGGCCAACCTCACCTTTAGATGACAAAACTTTTTAAGGTTAGTTTATTGACCTTTTTTAAAAAGAAGTTACTATAATTTCCGGTTTAAAAATGTATACCTCATTTAGGTTCTAAGAGCAACTGCTTTCTAAATAAACGCTTTTTAAAAGGACCCCAATTTTCCCATAAAAAAGGGGTTTTGGCCAATTGTTTTTAAACTTTGCAAAGAGGTTTAAACCCCGATCAGCCTCCGACGGGCAAAAAACCCCAAAAAATCCTCTAACTCCCAAAATTAGCCTTAAAGGTCAATGGGGATTTGGACACTATTTTTGTCAGTTACTCCGACATTGTAAATAACGTGATTGAGAATTGCAAACCGATTTTACAAAGTATTTAGAAAAGTATCGATAAGAAAATCATAATTTTTAATATTTAATTAATACTTTAACCCAACATGCACTATTAAAAAATCTAAAGTAAGGAAACTTAAAGACCCATGGCTTAATCATAATATTAAAATTACAAAGTTACGGGCGAAGGCTTTTATCGACGGATTTATTCGGAAACTATTCGAATGGCTATAAACAATTTTGAAATGAAACAGTATCTTTAGTAAGATAAGCAAAAAAAATATTTACAAAATTTTTGTAAAAATAATGGTGTTTCATGATATAGTTATAACCCTTTAAGTGTCTAATAAAATGGGGCTGAAGCTGTTATAAACAATGAGTTAGATCGCATTTCAATTTTTCCCAAAAATTAAATCTTGGTGTTTAGTACCTGTCTTAAAAATTAAAATTTTAAGAACATATAAATATTTAAATCTAATCTTGTTTTTTTTTAAAAAACTTATTTTCGGTAACACGGACTTTTTTTTAAACAGTAAATTAAAAAGAACCTTTTGCGACAATTAAGTGATCTCTTATTATAACTACTATGATTTTTTTATGGCAATGGGCTTCTTCAAAATGATAAAGTAAGGAGTCAGAAAACTAAAAATACAAGCTGCAGATTTGTTTTTGATTAAGAAAAAAAGATTGTTTATGACATAAAATCACTGACCGCAATTGGCTAAACATGGAACATCGAAGGATGCATAATTTTGAAAATGTTTTGCATGATTTGTTTACTAACTCACAATCTTTTTCTTTGCTAAGGGCAAAATTTATACCTCATTAAGATATACACAGCATAAAACGGTAATGCTTTATCGAAGTTTTATTTATAATGCTGTTAAACTTTGTCAGATGAATTTTATTTAAACACATTTAAATACAAATATCCATCTGTTACTCAGTAAGCGGAAACGTACACCACAAAATTGTAGGTTGTGTGACGTGTGGAAGGGACGCAGCAGAGGAAACTCAATATATATTTTATTTTAAAGAAGGGTTTGTAAGGATACCTACATTAATATATTTGCTTAAGATGAATTTCTATTTAAAATGTTAACATGGCAACGACTTTTTGCTGTGGAGTAAGAGTAGCGTACTGCTTGCATGTGCTAGACTTTGCCACCCTGAAGATCATTGCCTTTTTTTTGTTCATAACAAATATATATTTTTTAAATAAATAAAATAAAAAGCGTTTTTTAATTATTCATTTATAATAAAATACCTATTTTTAAAAATTTTATCATTTATATTTTCATTTTTATTGATAATATAAATTTTTATTACGTATTCCTCCATTAGAATTTTTATTAAGTATTAAGAATAATATATTTCCTAAAGTATCGTTTTCTTCTTACACGTCCATTAGTTTCATCAATTCAGTAATGGTATAAGTATTATTTCATATACTGATGCATTGCTTGGATGCCTTTGATACGTACCAAAATATTGTATGCACACATTGCGTTTTTGATTTTCTTAAGAAGGATAAAATTCGTATTTTTTCGGTATATGAAAAAATTCACTTATTAAAGCAACCTTAATATAATCTGGCCATAAATTAAAAGGAAGCGATTATGTCCTAAAAAAAAACCTCAAAAATTGTTTATTATTAAGAAAATTATATACAAGAATAACATAATAAATTCCCTTTTGGTTTGTAAATGGGTTTATACGAAACCAATATTTTTTCATCTAAATTATCAGCTATTTTGTTATTTAGTAATTTAAAAAAACCAAACATTTAAATTTAAATAGTCGGTTTTATCCCTTTTAAATGTTTCTCATAGTGTCCGACATAAAAGTCCCTAGAAAAACATGGTCGTTGCTTTAAAATTGAAGATTTATATTTTTTCAAGAAAACACAGTAAACTAAATAAAAATGTACTAATCTAAAAGTTTTTCAAATCATTTTTGATGGTTGAGTTTAAAAATTACAAATTTTGTGCAAAAAAAAAAGGGAAAAACAGTGAAAATGCTGTTGGTTTAATTTTCAAGTTTGATGATGAATACGTTGTAAACGAAACGTTGCCCAAAAAAACTTTCGGATGCACAAAATCATTAAAATCGGCGAAGCTGTAATTAGGTAAAAAATCACCTAATTTTTGTTAAGAGCGTATTTTGTATTAGCAAGAAAAGTTTTGAAAAAAACAACTATTCCATTCAAAATAACTTATAATTCAACTTCAAAAATCTTACAGAAGCATATAAAAGCGTTAAAAATATTTATTTAACCGATGTTTAAAGCTCCATCTTTCTCTGTAAGTAATTAGTGATGGCCTCCAGAAAGGCCAATTTAAATTTAGTTGTGGTAAGCAAAAGCTTAACCAGCAGTATTTTAATTTCTGGTAGAAAGTTTATAATCACTTTTCAAATGCCTAGGTTTACCAGCATTTGCATAAAATTTATATTTAAATAAAGCCGACTAAATTTAAACTTTCGTTTTAAATTAACACTTGAATAGAAAGTGTAGGGTATACCGAAAATAGATAATTTAATTATTTAAATACACATATTTTTCGTTAATTATATAATATTTATATTTAAATTGTTTTAAAGTATATAACGTATGCATATGAAATGGTATATATAAATTACTTTCTGACACAGAATGTACTTTAATGAAAATTTATTATTTTGGGTATTATAGTGACCAAATATACTTTTATTTCGACTGTGTGCTTTTGTTTAGCAAAATGCATAAACAGCAAATATAATCCTTTATATAAATTATTAAAATATATTTCAATAAACTAATTTACGCGAGGCATTCAAGTATAAATAAACAAATCATAGATTTATTTTATTTTCAAAAATAACGACTACAACAAATTAAACAAAAGAACCAGGTAGTTATTATAAACTATTTTTCTTTCTAAACTCTAACCAGTTCTTGATAAAGTATCCAAGCTTTTTTGGAGCTGTCAAGGCTATGGATGTAATGTGCTTGTGTCAGTTAAGGTTATTCTCAAAAGTAACGCCGACAAGATTAAACGACTCTTTGTTCTGCAGAACTTGGCCGCTCATATGTAACGGGTGAGCACTGGCAGACTTTTTCAGCGACAGCGAACATGACTGTGTTTTCAAGGCACTAAACTGAACAGGATTTTTGGCGCCCTAATCCAGGACAAGTTTGAGGTCTTGTGAAACAGATATTTGCATTGATCTGCGCTTGTTTTCCAAATCATAATTACATGGTTGCTTAAGAAATTAAATACAAAAGTGGAGGGTACTATCGCCAGCAAAACTATGATTGGGATTGATTGTGGAAGAAAGAAGATCGTTAATTTGTAGAAGAAACAGCGTAAGTGCCAGCACTGAGCCCTGGGCACCCCACATTAATTTGGTAGAAGCTGGAAGAATGACCATCTACAGCAGAGTTTCTTAAACTTTTTCACAGATGGAACCCTTTTTAAGAGGAAAAACAAACACGGAACCCACTTAATGCTGCACAAATAAATATTTTTGGATTTTAAATTATAGGAATCGATAGACCCGTAATATCGTTATAATTTATTTTTTACAAAATATATTAGTAATGCACTTAAAAATATTTTATTAAAGAACCTAAAAGGAATTTGAAAATGAAATAATAAAAAGGATACTTTTTTATACATAGGAGTAATGAAACTATTTTCACTCTTCACACATTTTTTTTATCTTCGGACAGTCCACGAAGGCTGTGGCTGTACTGTATTGTGGCTGTCTGAAGTGTGGTAAGAGGGAGTTTACTCACACGAGACTTAAATATTTGGAGATCTGGAAACAAAGGGAAAATTTCTGCGTGTAGCAGGTTCCATAGTCTGGACAGGGGTAAAGGAACAAACAAAGTTGGAAGTTGGGGGCCTCTTAAGTTGGACTGTAAAAGGATGTATAAAAGTGGCACTACGTGTTGCTCTGCTGGGAGCTGCCAGGGGTATTATACTCGCCAACTTTTCGGAACCATAAAAATACCTTTAAAAGAGCGACAGATACCGTACAGCCCGTCGGTGGGCAACGGAAGGAAGCTATTCTGTAAGTGTGGGATCATTAATAAGACGAACAGCTCTTTTTTGAATGGATTTAAGAATGCTAAGTCTTGTAGAAGGCGCCACACCCCGGGCATGAAAAAAACATAGATAATTTAGCAAAATATGAGTTTTGACGATAACATTTCATCAAATTCACAATAAAAATACAAATAGAGGATTTGCTTCTGGTAGTCCGATTATTTACTAGCAAATTTATTTTTTTTTACCAGTGTTTCCCTTAAGGCCAACAGCATCTGGTAAATTTAGTGTGGATCACATGTTTCACTTTTTGGATAAAATATTTTGAAAATCCAAGAGCTGCCACTGGGTCTTATTGATGAAAGTTGCAGTCTCATATCGGGCTCCACGTTCAGCTTATTACATGCAAAACTTATTTTTCGGTAATACGTAAGTCGAAAATCCAGTCAAGATTCAGGACTCAGAGAATCATTTTTTTTTCGCGGAACCCTTGCCAAAGTCGTGCGGAACCCCAGGGTTCCCTGGAACACACTTTGAGAAATGCTGATCTACAGTAACTGATATACGTCGATTAGAAAAAAAACTGGAGAGCCAAGAGCAAAGCTTAGGTGAAAGACCGTAAGAAGGAAGTCTCTTAAGAAGCCCGTCATGCCAGACCTGATCGAAAGCTTTGGATATGGATTGGATATTTGGTGTAAAATAAATATTTTATAAATATTTAATTTCTGCAAAAACGAAAAATTCTTTAAAAAATTAGGAATCCTCGATATATATTTGCTTTTATTTAAAATTATCATCTAGTAGTGAAAGCCTTAGCTAAGTTAATAAGCTTTCTCATTTTTATCATTTTTAACTGTCCTTACCTTATAGTAAGGCTATTTTTTTAATTAAAACTATCAATTATTAAATAAATGGTAGAAGCTCTGGGGAGTACACAGGGTTCATACTTGGTAAAAATAATAAAAGGAGCAGGGCTTAAGTAGAATTTTTAAATGGTTTTTATTAATGAATACCAAACAATTATACAATTTTTTTAGTATACAACACTATTTCAGTATAGTTCAATTAAAACATATTTTAAATAACTAAAACAAAAATCGATTAAATTACTTGATTTTTGTGATGAAAAATATTTATTATTTGTTCTAAACAACCTGCGTCACATATTTATTTTTTTAAGGTATTTGTTATTATTAGGGTTTTAAAGAAATAATAATAATAATAATAATAATAATAATAATAATAATAATGATAATGATAATAATAGGTATAATATGATTAGCAATTAAAATACTTTTTTATTAACAATAAGACTAAAGTATTCCACACGTTAATTAGTTTGTGTATCTAAAGTTCACGTAATATATTAATTCCTAAACTTATATTCTCAAATTTATGTTACATAACAAAGTTCTTCTTAGAATTCAATCAATCAACACTTCTTTTATAATATAATCTATAGGAATATTTTGGTGCAACGGTAGGTTCTTAATAGCTCAAGAAGTGAAAGTGTGCTGTAGCAACCATGTTGTCTGTTGGTTTCTGATCTGAACTTTTAAAGTAGGTAAATGTGTTCGTGTGTAAATTGATGTTTCAATACACTAGATAATTTGATGTGTCATGTCATTTAAAAAAATTATAACACAGACAAAAATTGCTACACTATTGCAAAATTACCTGGACTTAAATGTTCTTAGATAAGCCTACGCTGATTTTAATGTTGTTCTAGTATATATTGTAAATTCAATAACTTACATGCCTTTAATAAAAAATATTTAGAAAATAAATACGTTGTTTGCAAATTCAAAAGCAGAGCTGTCGGTAATTGAATTAAAATAATTGAAAAATCGTATTCAATTACTTCTCAGTTCTTGGATTACTTTTATTTAATTACTTTCCGGAAAAGGTAATTGTATTTGGATTATCACGAATTTTTTCCCCCAAGTAATTCAATTACTTAGAACGTAATTCGATTACCTATAAAGTAATGGAATTACTTAGAAATTAATTCGATTAACTAATAAATAATTAAATTACTACGAAAAAATCAATTAACTTTCATTATGAAAAAAATGCCGAAATTTTGGCCAGTCACACCACAACCGTTTTCATACTTTTTTTTTGTGGAAAAATCTGTTGATGTTTGGCAAAAAGAAATTTTTATTTTAGAGTCATTTAATGTTGAACTTGCTGAGAAAGCAGTTTGAATAGTGTGACGTGCGCGTATGATGCATTTTACAATTAGTATATATATAATATATATATATATATATATATATATATATATATATATATATATATATATATATATATATATATATATATATATATATATATATATATATATATATATATATATATATATATTATATATTTGTTTAGTGTATCGTGTTTAATTGTTTTATATGTGTAGTAATTTAAATAAAGTAATTGTGACAAAAGTACAGAATTATTTTAAGGTTAAAAATTAAAGATATAGTAATTATTTGGTTTTGCCCCTTTCGGTTAGAAAATAAAAATAACTAACTGCAACCATCCATTTATTCATGTTATAAAAAAGATTTAAGTATAAGCACAAGTTGAATGTGCTTACTTATAAAGTAACCTAACATTTAATTTGTTAAATAGATACTTATTAAAATATTAGTAATATTATATGAACTCGTTATCATAACTAGTTCATATAATAAGAGTAATTACTTTAATTTAAAATGTATGTTTGATAACCCTTTTTATTAATGGTCACTTATTAACAGTTCCTAAATATTATTGATAACTTTGCATGTCAAAGACAGTCCACGAAGGCTGAAGTCCTAGGCAGTTACGTATCGTGGCTGTCTTGATTGTGGTAAAAGGGAGTTCATTCACAGGGGACTCAAATGTTTGGAGATTTAAAGGGGAAGAAAAAGCTTTCGCGGGTAGCAGACTCCATAGTCTGGACACCCTAAGGATAAAGAAACGAACAAAGTGGGAAGTTCGGGGCCTTTCATGTTGGACTGTAAAAGGATGCATAAAAGAAGCACTGCGTGTTGCTCTGTTGGGAGCTGCCAGAGGGGAACTATTACAAAATATTTATTTATAATTACACCTTATATAATTTAATCTCAGGATCAATACTTTTTTAAGAAAGTTTTATTTATTTACTGAAAAGTTGTGCCACCTGGAGCTACTTATTTTACTAATTATTACATTGATGACTTCTTCTGTTGTAATTCAAATAAACCGTCAAGTGGGCACAATTTTGCAAGGTGCACACTCTTTGCCAATGATACAAGAGCCTTACTCACTACAAACCCTCTTCTACAAACATGCAGAAAGTTGTTGTTGATTGGGTAAACATAATAATAAATTAATTATTTAAATAAAGTAAAAAAAGCAAATATTTAAAAATATATTATAATATCTAGTAAAAGGAATACCAAACACAATAAAAAAATTTACCAAAAATGTTTACAGCTTTTGTTAAAACATTTCTTTGTAAACTACAAAATGCCTAATGAGATTTTGATCATTGGTTTTTTTATAGTTAGCAACATTTGCTTCACTAACTTGTCACGAAAGTAATTCATGACGACACCAATAAAATAAAAAGGAGATTTGCTTTTGAAAAACACAACTTTAGTCTAAAGAGCAGAGTAATTTTTTTGCTTGGAACTTGACATCCTAATGTCAGTCAGAACTAACCAAACCTATAATAGCTTATTAGATTTTATTGGTTTTTTTTTCAATAATAAAGTTGGCTTTTCTGGTTTTACTAAAAATTGACTTGTTTCTATGGCTAATTACAAAAACTGCAAGTTAATCCTGTCACTCTTATTACAAAATAATTTGGCTGCATTAATTTATTAGGTCACTTGGTTTAATTAATTTAACGTCATCGTAAGCTGGTTTCGAGCATGCTTTAACACAAAGAAACCACAACAAAATTATTTATTTAAATTAAAAAATTCTGTACGTTAGTATGGTAAGTCTTAAATAAATTCGATTTGTTTTGTGCTCTTTTCAACAGTAGTTATATATTTTTTTAAAGTGTATTATCTTCTATTTTTTTTTAAATTATTGTTCGTACTAAATTAGTTTTATCATAATTCAATGACCCTTACTAATATTATGCAGTGCTAAAAACTTATACCCAGCAAACACTGTTTGCTGGCAGTGTACATTTTTTACGTTGGCATTGATTAATAAGCATTGCCGATTAGTGGTAATAATATGCCATATATTTAACAAACAGGTGTTTTGCTGGCAAGCAAAAATTATGGCCTACCTGTTCTGATTAAATAAAGTCTGCCTTTTTGTTACCGGCAACCCAATATTGACTTTTTGAAGGCACCTTTACAGAATATTTATGTTTTTCATGCCATTTTATTAACATTGGCATTTAACTTTTTGTAAAATTTTCTTTTAGTAAAATAAGGCATTTGCCCAATTAAAGTGTTAGAAAAGTTTTAATAAAAAATATTATTAAATAACAAATAATAATTTTGTTGCCTTAAATAAAAATTAGGTTTAATTGTAACTTTTATTTACCATTTTAAAATACTTTCCTTTGATTTACGTTTTTAAAATAATTTTATTATATAGCTTTAATATTTTAGGGTTTATTTGGTCCTGTTTAAAAATGCATATATTTATGTATGTTTTTTAATAAGAAAGTTTCTTTCCCCTTTATTCTTAGTTTTTATCGATTACAAAATTTTAAATGTGTTGTGTTTATTTTTGAGACATCAAATTTTGAAACTTTTAAGTATTTTTATAAGAGGCTCTCTTAAAAAGTTTATCATTTAAAAACGAGCACCATTTTTAACAACCATTTATTACAAAAAGTATAATGTGCTGAAAATTCAGTTTGATAATAAGACTAAAGCAATAAATCATGGGAGGCTTCTGTCAAACTGCAGTTATTTTAATACCAATTGTCTGGAACAATATGCCATTTATTCACGTAAAAAACAGGTTTTAGACATTATCTTCATATGGCATCAAAAAAAAGCTACTAGTAAGTAAACAGTAAAATTTATAGAAGGAAAATGGAAAAAAATGCCATTTTAAATTGTATCAAAGAGGTAGAACTTTCTGTTACCTTCAATAAAGATATTAGTTGTTAAAGTTTATGCCCGGACTAACTCAATCCGAGCTACGAGATACAGGGAGGTTATTAAAACTATCTCTGTGAATCCTACACATGCAAATCTTTCTAGTTAAGATCACATATAATCTGTTAATATTTGATGTTAACAGTGCGCCAGTACAAGTTATATACAGTATTAGATTATAGATGATATCCAAGGTCTTGTACCAACTTTGAATTGACTTAATTAGGTAACTTGGAATTTAAATAAATGTCAACATTTAGAAAGATCTATTATACCAAACTATGATTAAACTTTTTTTTAATGTAATCTTAAATTGGCCAAAAATGTGCAGTTTTAAGGACTTATACACACATACTTTTTTTATAACAAAAGTCTTACAACCCTTTTTACATTAACTTGACTTGTATGCAAATCCAAAATTAACTGCCTCCCGACAGCCTCACCTTGTGCAGTACAGAAGAGCAGCAGGATACCACGATTCGTCACTCGGACACGGTAACAACATGCGTGAAAGCCAGACTACCCGCTTTTAGCGCTATTTTCAGGGCTTTGTAAAAATTAACAGGATACAGTTCCTGGAGGCAGGAATTTTTTTAGGAAAATTGCTTCTCTTTTTAGATCTTTTTTCAAATTTTAAAAATTTTTGAAGTTTTCGAAATATTAAAAAAAAAACAAAACCCTACTTTTTTGCTTATAACTCTTGCAATTTTCATCGGCCCCTTTTAGCACTTTTCCCTAAAGTATTTACATAGTATTCCGAATCGAATGACACCTTAATCCTAATTTTCGGAGAATATACAAAAATTTCATCCAAAAAGGTACATGTTGACCGGACTATATGCTGAGATCAGTCAGCAACTACATCCCCAAAAAATTGGGATGTTTAACAAAACCATTCAGGCTTCCAAGATAAGCTTAAGAAAGCAGTCCTAAGAAAGGAAAAGGAAAAGAAGTAAACCTAGGTGTGCTGCAATAGATGACTTATCTTGAACTTAAAGATCACAGATTCACCATTTACTTTTAGTCTAGCAAATTAGTTTATTCTAAGTTTTTTAAAATGACCAAATCACAAAAGTTTGGTGGCCTATATAATCTCGGTTACCGGAAGAAAGAGAACAATTATGACGGAAATATCACTAAATTATTGATTATTTGAAAAACAAAACATAAACAATAAAATATTTTCATCTGTCAAAGTTTAAACTAAATTAATCACCTTATTGATACGGTTTTAAAAGAAAACTTAAAAATTAAAAATACCGCCCAAATTATTTCTTTACTGAATTTAAGGAAAATAATTATTTTTTAATTAACATTAAATTTTTGCCAAAATTTCAATACATTTTTTTAATTCAAGGGTTGGTATTGGGAAAATTACACAAATTTTCAAAGTGCCTCAAGAACCTATTTAAAATTATTCACCAGCTTTTTTACTGTTACTATACTTTGACTTCGTCCAAATCTTTTGTAAATGTATGGTCAAGGATGCCAATTTGGCCAAATGTAGCCGAAGTCGAAACCGAACCTTGGGTTGGACAAATACAGATAATTTCTATTTTTTTTGTACCTTTAAAATTTCATAACTTACCAGAATATAATTCTGGCTAATATATTTGATCAATAAAGAATATAGACCGTTGCCACTAGACTAGGTACCTCTAACTTATGAAGGTTTAGAACAACTTAAAAATCTTTAAACACATTATAATTGACTGGTATAGAAATATTTTAAAATAAACCCGGAATATCCCAGACGTTTTAATTTTATTTTTAACTTCCTTTTTTATTAAACAAACAATTAACTTGCAGTAAAATAATATTAATATGAAGAAATATTTAATTGTCCTAATTTCAGTTCTTTGAATTTAAGATTTGCAATAACTCTTAACGAATGTAAGAATATAAACACATTTTATGGCTCTCAAGACATTAAATCTTAAACCATCCAGCAACTAATTTACATGTTATGTAAAATAAATAAACAATGCGCTTTTATGTTAAACAAATAATAAATGTCAAGGTCATGTTACTTTTTGTTTCCACCATTTATTGCAATAATTATAAAGTTTATGAAGCTTTTTTAACCTCTTTTCGAAATAGGTTTTTATACTTACAAAAAATATTTATTATTATTTTGTCTTGTGGGCACGTAAGACTTACGTACTTATATATCATCAAAATTAAACTCTACAGGGTGTCTAAAAACTCTGAAATATTGCAAAGGCTAAGTATGGGACGGAAAATATTATGGGCGGCAAATTTACGATTAATTAAAAAAAAAACAATTGTAAATTTTAAAGATATAATTCATGATTTTGCAGGAAAAAAGGTTTGAAGAAAAATGTTAGTATAGGGTTTTGCCTATAATTAAATAATACATAGTTGTTTTTTTAAGAATTCTTATTTCGTTTTCTGTATGATTTACTTTTGTTAAACTTGTTTATTAATTTTTTATGTGGATTACTTGTAAAGTTTACATTCTTTTAATGCTAAATTTTTCGTTCTGATATCCAAAAATATTGACATACTGGGGCGGCAAAAATATATTTCCTATGGGCGGCAAAAAGTTTAATCCGGCCTTGTGTAACATAATGGTAATTTGAAAAGTGTGACAAACTGACCCAGATCAGGCCAGCCTGAAACAGCTACTGGTGGAGATATGGCAAAAGACATTTTTCTTGACGTACAAGAAAATTTCAAACAATCGCTTTCTCAGTTGGGCCGAGACCATTATAGACATTAGATGATAGTTAAAAATTTATTAAAAAGTAAAAAAAAATATCTTTTTATTTTTTAATAAATGCCTAGTTTAGGAACTTACAGAGAAAGATTTCAATAAGCAAAATAAAGTTGTACGAAATTCGTATGGAGAGGTGCTATGCTAATCCTAATTTATCCGATAATATTCGACGCAATAATTAATATTGGTCTGCAGTCAATCCTTGGTGGATGGTCGAAACACACAAAAACTGAATGTTTGGGTAGGTATCCTAGGCCATAATGCTATTGGACCATTTCTTATTATGGAAAATCTTATATGAGAGCTTAAAGCTATACTTGAAGCTATTGCGTAAACATATTCCATATTTAGAAATACTCTATCCAATCTGAAGAGATATCTGGTTTTAACAGAATAGCGCTCTTGAGCTCTCATCCTGTAGAATTACAAAATAACTTTTTTTGAGTGTTTTGTTTTTTTTCTGTGATATATGACACATTTAATATAGTTTTACATCAAAAAAAATCATAAATGCTTTATAAAGCCATTGCATATTTGAAAAATTTTAATTCATATAATTGTCATTTTGACAGATAAGCACATAATATATACTGTTAAAATTGGCTCAAAAAGACCAATTTATATCTGTAAAATACTTGGTGTCCCATGGTTAATCAATAATATTTTCCGACTTTTCTTGTATACTTTAAAAAACGAGTTAAAATTTATTCAATTTCTTTTTAAATAATGCTAGTATAGATCAATTTTGGTTAAATAATTACGAGCGCTTTAAAAGATACATTGACACTTTATTATACAGGCTGATTGAAAATGTATTCTTAAAAATCACATACCATTGCATTTGCTGTCAATGTGCGTTCTAAATTCTGCATTATTTCTTGTTTTGAAGTTATTTGTTCGGTTTATTTGGTATTATTCTGTAAAAATTTGTTTTTTCTTGGTTATTTAATTTTGGGGCATGTTTATTTTTACTAACTATAGTTAATTGACATCGTATAATTTTTATTTTAGTGTTTTTTTATGATGTCGAGCGGCCTGAAAAAGACGCAGTTAAAAAGTTGCAAAATCGCCAAACAGCCTTTTATTATCTTAAATTAAAACATATCACTTTCAAATTTAAGGATAATATATTGAGTCATCAGCAGCTGATTTCAAAGCCGATTTTGGATATAAAGCCATCTGCTGAGTTTTAATATTTTAAATGGAATATATTTTGAATGGAGTATATTTTTCAAAATTTAAATTCTACAAGCTTTAAGACATAAAATCTGAATTTTTCCCATAGGTGCCTATCTTTAGTGGCTTTCAAGAAAATGGCCATTAAAAATTCCAAACGACTGCATATTATGCAGTTATATAACAAAAAAAAATAAATATCATACAATTTAATATGTTTCATTTAAGTGTTCTTGAAAACACCATGTGATGGGATCATAATGTTGCTGCTTACCGGAAGTGCTGCGAAAATTGACTTTCCTAATGCCGGCTTAAAGCAAACAACACACATTTTAACAAACCCCAAATTTTATCTAATAAGTCTGTTATACCCACTAAACAAGACATGGGGACTAGCTAAGCCGCGGTGGGTTCGGGGTCACTCAGGTATGACAGGTAGGGTTGCGCGATGTTCATCAATGGTCTAAAAATATCGATGGTTGGTTGATCAATGATCGATGTTTTGCCATCGATGGTCGAGTATCGAAAACATCGATGATAACATCGATGTTGCCTTCTAACATCAATATTTTTTCCAAAGGTAAAAAAAGTAACAGTGTTTTAAAAACAAATAATCTTAAGGATATACTAAAAATTTTTATGATGTGTCTTTCTTTGTCATCTAAAGTTTGGTAAAGACATAAAGGTTTTGCCCATTTATATATAAATAAATAATAATTAAATGTTATATAAGATTCAAGAAATATTTTTTAAAAAAGTACAAAAATATTAAACATACGTTTAAAACTGCGTTAAGCGAACTGAATCTCGCACTTTATTTATACATACTACCTGCAATTTTGTTTAATATTATAAGACAAAATTAATATAATTAATATTATTAAAATATATCATGTAATTAATTAATATAATTCAATATTATTATTTATTAGACAAAAATAAGTAGCCACCTCTGATAATGAATATTTCTTAATTCCGAGCCGAACCGCACTCCGCTAAAAGATCATAGTGTCGCGGCTCTTTTGGCGACGCCTTTGGAGTTGGTTGTACGCTATGGATGTTAATAATGCTAATCGACCATGAACAAACTATCGGATCGTACCATCGATGTGAGAAAAACATCGATGTTGTATGTTCGATATGTCATTACCATCGATGGTCAGGTTTCGATGTTGCCATCGATGTTTAACATCGATGTTTGGCTTCGATGTCGCATCCCTAGTGATAGGTATAAAAATCGGTTTAATTTCAATAGTATTTTAACAAGTCTGCCGTTTTATTATTTCATTATATAACTCTGCGGTAATCGGAAAATAATGATGGCAGACAATTTAAGCGGTTCTGACGTCACGGCAGCCACTTTTGAATATTCCAAAAAATTTTAATTTCTTAAGTATTTAAACAAACCTGAAATTTATATATGTTATTTATTAATCTATTTTAAACTTATATTAATTTTGGCAGACATTTTTTCCGGTTACAAAACCCTGGCAGACAGTGCAACCTTTATTAATAAATTAAATATACATTCAAAATAATTTAATAAATAACATAAATAAATTTCAGACTTGCTAAAATACTTTCGAAATTAAATTTGTTTGGAATATTTAAAAGTGGTTGCCGTGATGTCAGAACCGCTAAAATTGTCTGCTATCATTATTTTCCGATTAAAGTAAAGTTATATAATGAAATATTAAAACGGCAGACTTGATTAAATACTATTGAAATTAACCCGATTTTTATACCTGTCACACCTGAGTGACCCCGAACCCTCCGCGGCCGGGCTTAGCTAGTCCCCAGGTTTTGTTTAATAAGTTTAACATATATAAATTGCTTTGCTTTCTGAATATTTTTGTTTATGGAGACAATTATCAAAACCTAATTTTTTTGAGATATTGACTCTTTTGTTTTTCCCTATAACCGCATAATGTGTTATCGTTTGGGCATTTTCAATCGCCATTTTCTCGCAAATCAATAATGATAGAAATAAGAAATAATACAGGTTTTATATTAGAAATGGCTGGTAGAGTTTAAATCTTGACAAATATACAGGGTGTACAACTAAGAAAGGAGGCCGGCTGTATCTCAAAAAATATTTATCGCACAGCGTTGGGGAAAAAATGTTAGTAAAAGTGGTCAAGAGAAATAGCTGGCAATTATTTTCAAGTTTCTGAAATGGCTGCTAGGGGCGTAACTGCAATCTTGAATCTAAAAAGTGATGCTTCTGTGAATTTTGCTACATTAACCTAACAAAAAAATACCTGATCTTTAAACTCGAGGATAATCTGAACCTTTTTTGTTTAACAATTTTTGCTATATCTCTAAAAATAAAATGGTGGGGGTATTCAAAGGTTTCCATCAAACACACCCTATATCTTCGAAACGGCTGAGCCGATTTTAACAAACTTGGGCTAGTTGAAAAGAGCTATTCTTGAGCTATAAATCTTAAAATATTTAAAGTTTTGTTAGTTTTACACGTCGCCGCTAGAGGGCTTTTTTCGACATTCCGACAGAAATGGATAATTTTCTAAAAAAAATTAAATGCATTGGTATAATTTTTTTTTATGAAAAAGTAGCTAAATAATGCATAAATAAGCTCGCGAAAACCGCATCTCGATATCTTGTTCCTTACCTAAATTTAGACCAAAGAAAAGTTTATACGTCAATATCTCAAAAACTATAAAAGCTACAAGAAATTTTTTAAAACATAAATTGTGTATTATTACAAAACCTCTAATTTAGGTTAAATAATCTTTTCATCTAAATGCAGTACTTTACGAGTTATAATCAAAAAAGCGAATTCTAGGGGTATACCTTGAAAAAATCCTGAAAATTCGATTTTTTGATTATTAAGTATTGCATTTAGACGAAAATTTTTATAACCTAAATTAAAGGTTTTATAAAAATACATAATTTATGTAATATTTCTTGTAGCTTTTATAATTTTTAAGATATTGACAAATAAAATTTTCTTTGGCCTAAATTTTAGGTAAGGAACAAGATATTGAGATACGGTTTTCGCAAGCTTGTTTAGGGATTATTTAGCTACTTTTTAATATAAAAAAAATTATACCAATGCATTTAAGTTTTTTGAGAAAATTAACCATTTCTGTCGGAATGTCGAAAAAAGCCCTCTAGCGGCGACGTGTGAAACTAACAAACAAATATTTTTAAAATTATAGCTCAAAATAGCTCTTTTCAACTAGATCAAGTTTGTTAAAATCGGCTCAGCCTTTCAAGATCAGTGTGTTTGGAAACCTTGATACCCACCACTTTATTTTTAGAGATATAGCAAAAATTGTCAAACAAAAAAGGTTTAGATTATCCTCGACTTTAAAGATCAGGTATTTTTTTGTTATGTTAATAAAGCAAAACTCATAGAAACATTACTTTTTTAGATTCAAGATTGCAGTTACGCTCCCTAGCGGCCATTTCAGAAACTTGAAAATAATTTCCAGCTATTTCTCTGGACCACTTTTACTAGCAATTTTTTCCCCAACGCTGTGCGATAAATATTTTCTGAAATACAGCCGGCCTCCTTTCCTAGTTGTACACCCTGTACAGGATGTTCCATTTTAAATATCAAAGTTTATGTCACTTTCATTTAAAGTGAAAGCTAAAAGAAGATGGGCATCTTATGACTGATGATAAAATATATCATGCGAAAATTTAAGAGGGTTATATTTTTATTTTAAAAATACTAGTTAAATATTTTTCTATAAAATTGCTTATTGTATTAAATAACAACGTAAATTTAATTTTATATTATTTTTGTTATACAATTTATATAATTATGGTTTCCTACCGAAATTACAAAAAATATATGTAATAACGTTTGAACCAATAAAATTGTACGCAACTGCAAAATAGGACATTAAACACTATTTTTATGTTTCTTTTTATCACCAGTATTGTTTTTATGACTACCCTAATTTTCATTATAGGCATATTAAAGACTGGCGGCTTAAATAATTAAGGTTTTTATTTTTCTTATTTATCTACTTTTATTTTTACTTTTCCCTTATTCTACTTCATAAACACTGTTAGTATAGGAAGGTTTTCTGCCATATAGTAGGGAATCCGAATTAGAGAGACCAATTTGCCAAGCGGATAAAAACCATTTTTTATCAAATATAACATGTAAATAAAAGTATCGGCAATGGGTTCCTAAAAAATGATGATCAAACTGGGAATAATTAAAAAAAAAATGAAACATTTTTGATGCTACCTATATAATGTCAATTCTTATTTTTTTATTTTAGCTAACAATATTTATATAGCACCAAATTTTTTTCTCTAATTTTATAAAGAAAAAAATTAACAATTTTTTTAATTTTAAATTTTTTAATTAAAAATTTCCAAAGGCTCTATTTATGAAATTAAAGAAAAAAATGTTGTGGTATAAAATCGTCATATAGAACTCGATAGATGGACTTATACAGGAGTAGTAAACATTTACTTTTAATATAAATAGTAAGCGAAAAATGAAATTCGACTTTCTTGAACCATAAGAATGCTTAAGTATCAGAAACGCCAAGTACCACTCGTACTTGGCGTTTCTCTTTAAGAAACTACAAAAAGAGAAATTATACTGGCTAACTCATCAGAGTGAAAAGCTCTCTACAGCTCATTGATGAGAAGGAGGGAGAGCTTTTTGTAATAGTAGTGAACAACTGTTCTTTGGATGGAATTAAAGATGTGAAGTGTTGTGAACATGTCCATTCCACAGAAATGGGAACTTAATTCTAAACAGGTTTTTATTTAAGATACACAGGTTGGCCAAGCAATTTTTTGTGGTTTCAAGGAGATATTAAAACTTTTAAACCTTGTTGTGGCCATAGATGTAAAGTTTTTATGAAATTTAGGTTTTTTTGAAAAGAACGCCCACAAGATTAAAATATTCCTTTCTTTTGGGGAAGTTAGCTACTTATATGTATAGAATAAGACCAACAATCTTCACGTTAACTTATCTCTCACTATGGTAGAAACTTCTTGGGGATCATTCAATAATTACGTAAGGATGATTTTGACGACTTTTGACCCTTCCTACCCCCATGGAAGGTTACATAAGATTTCTCGAACCCCCCCCCCCTTTCTTAAGTAAGATTCAATTTCGTTTTTCTAAATAATGAAACGTTGTTAGAAAAAGATCAGTTACACCAAAATTCACAGTTTGATGTAAATCAAAGATTTGTATTATTTACCAATAAAAATTAATAAAATAAGATATTAATCGAAGTGCACATTATATAATAATGAAAACCACTTAGCTTCCGAAATAGAACTAGATTTTTAATAATAAATTTTAATTTGTGAAATATTACGTAAGAATGGGTTCTACCCCCCTTCTTCCCAGATAAGGGCATGTATAGATTTTCTAAACCCCCCTTCCGCTCAGGGCCCTTACGTAATTAATAAATGGCCCCTTGCTAGTTTTTACGATCCTTATTAAAGTTAATAAACACTCCTGTTGTATCTATTATGAGTATTTTTAGTTAATTTCTTCCATCAGCCAAATGTTAATTCTACACTACAAAGAGCTCAAATAACTACAGAAAATCGTAAAACTTCTGTTAAAAGGCGAAGAAAGATGGTGCACTAAATTCAAAATGCGCGAATAGATTTATCTCATCCTGTTGCGTTGCAGGAAACGATATTTTGGACTTATGAATGGCTAACTTTAAAACATGCTGTCAAATGTGTCAGCTTTGACCAATAGCGGCTGGTAATTCTGTTCCCTAAGGTATGCGCTAGGGTTTTCTACCCGGGTACCCGGATTCGAGTATACCCGGGTATATTAAATTTTTAGTACCCGGGTACTATTTTATTGTTATACCCGGGTACCCGGGTACCCACTTTGATCCAAGAAATCATCAAAATTCTCAGAAAATTATAACTAAGAATAATATGAGCAAATTTGCACTACAAACAATTAAAATAACTCTAAAAAAGGCATTAATTTTTTTACAAAAAAGCAGTAAATTTAAGGTTAGGTTTGGTTTGTCGCCGTATTTTGTTTTTATTTCGTTGGCGGTTGATTAAATAGTTGTATAATTTTCATAGGCGTGTAGAAAGTATTCGGTTTGCAATTTTAATATTGTTTGGTAAACGGTGAGTAATTTAATTAAATATTATTAATACAAAATAACCTATAAAATTTTACTAAACGATAGTTTACTTTCGTAGACAAAATGGATAGACCTGTTTCTGGAGTATGGAAGTATTTTAAAAAAATACAGAATAAGCAATCAGTACAATACTTAATTTGCCCAAAAATATTATCCTATAAAGGCTTTCAACAAGTGTTTTATTAAAATATTTAGATTAAGTTCATAAAATAAAGATCGAAAATAGAACTTTACGTGCAAAAAAGAAGTACCATCGACATCGTCTTCTCAATCTGAATCTGAACAAAGTTCAAAAAAGACCGCGAAAACAAATTTTTTTCGACCTTGTACTAAAGTTCCGAAATTGTTTCATTTTTTAACATAACAAAAAGTTTTAGTCATAAAAAGTATTTTTGGTTTTTAATCAGTTTATGAAAATAAGACTGTTTAACTGTGTGTGATTTTTAATTTTCAACTGTGTCAGAGAAGAAGAAAGTTTATTCAGTTATATTTTTATTATTGTATAACAAAATGTATTGCACTAAAAGTCATTTTAGTTCCTAATTAGTTAATGAAAACAAGACTGTTTAACTGTGTGATTGATTGTACTATAAGTTAAGGAGACTTACTGACATACTTTACTCT
Organism: Listronotus oregonensis; assembly: GCA_019359885.1. Classification (NCBI taxonomy): domain Eukaryota; kingdom Metazoa; phylum Arthropoda; class Insecta; order Coleoptera; family Curculionidae; genus Listronotus; species Listronotus oregonensis. The sequence continues at coordinate 270,203 of JAHBCN010000254.1, forward strand.
TTCGAAATAAAATAAAACATGATTATAAGAAAATTTTCTCTTTTTCTGCAAAAATTGCAAATACCCGGGTACCCGGGTATACCCGGGTATATGAAAAAATAATACCCGATACCTGGGTATTAAAAAGGGTCGGGTAAGCGAAAACCCTAGTATGCGCTTAGAGCGTCGCTCAATTAGATGACAGTGTTGACAAAAATTCTAATTTAATAATATGCAATAGTAAATGATACTACTTTTGAAAATTAAATGAAACCAACAAGTATCAACCAGTATACTTTTGCCAAAACAATCAAATAATTTTTCAACACTTCAGATTTTGCCAACTTATAAACGTCGAAGGGGGAGCTTTCCCCCTTCCCCCCATGGCTTCGGCTTTGGGTTTACGATACGATGCGGTAATTACGATAAACACATTAAAATCACATTTGGTATAGGCTAGTTAACAGAAAGTTTTATTTAGAACAGAGTGTCCTGGAAATGAGTGAACATTAATACATTTTGTTGGAATTATTTTAAAATTAACAGTGACTCATATTTACAAAAAGCAGAGACCAATTTTGCTTAATTTTTAAATGTGCCATATTTCTTAGAGTAGTTAAATTTCTAACATATATGCTATTAAAAGGTATTATTTTTAGGTGATATTAAAGCAAAAAAGGGGACCTATTAAAAATCAATTCTAAAAAATGTTTTTGAAGAAAGAATTAAATTCCTATTTTTTTTATCTTGGGACAGTCCACGAAGGCTGATGCCTAAGTACTAACGGTACGTGGGTGTCTTAAGTGTGGTGAGAGGAAGTTTGTTTACACGGGACTTAAATATTTGGAGATTGGGAGGAGAAGAAAAACTTCTGCGGGCATAGTCTTGATACTCTAGGATGAAGGAACGAAGAAAGCGGGTGGTTCAGGGCCTCTCTAACTGAACTGTAAAAGGATGCATAAAAGTTGCACTACGTGTGGCTCTGTTGGGAGCTGCCAGAGAAGGAATTATACTAGCCAATTCCTCTGAGCAGAAGCCGTATAAATACCTATAGAAGAGCGACAGATCCCCACAGCTCGCCGGTGGGCAAAAAGAGGAAGCCATTCTGTGAGCGTTGGATTATTAATAAGACGAACGGCTCTTCTTTGAATGAAGTCCAGAATGCTAAGAGTTGTAGGGGACGCCATTCCCCAGACATGAGAACAATATTCTTAAGAGGGTCTGATTTGGGATACAGAAGAGAAATATTTTCTGGCTCGAAAGAGGAATCCAAGCTTTTTTAAAGCTGCCGAGGCTATGGATGTAATGTGTTTGTGCCAGTTGAGGTTATTCTCAAAAGTAACGTCGACTAGATTAAACGACGCTGTTGAGCAGAACTTGGCCGCTCATATGTAAGAGATGAGCATTGGCAGACTTTTTCGCGACAGCGAACATGACTCGTTTCGAGGCATTAAACCTGAACAAGATTTTTGGTGCCCTAATCCAAGATAAGTTTGATGTCTTGTGAAAGAGATATTTGCATTGACCTGGCTTGTTTTTCAAATCAGAATTACATGGTGGCTTAAGAAATTGAATACTAGAGTGAAAGGTACTATCGTCAGCAAAACTATGAATATGATTGATTGTGAAAGAAAAAAGATCGTTAATGTGTAGAAGAAACAACGTGGCTGTCAGCACTGAGCCCTGGGGCACTCCAGCATTAATTTGCTAGAAGCTGGAAGAATGAGCATCTTCAGTAACTGATAGACGTCGATTAGAAAGGAAACTAGAAAGCCAAAGCAAAGCTATATATAAAAAAAAAATTTTTTTTTTTTATATATATATATATATATATATATATATATATATATATATATATATATATATATATATATATATATATATATATATATATATATTAATTTTGTTATAAATATAAATTACAAGAGCGTAATAGCAACTGATGTTATAAATCTTAACAATAATATATTTAAATATGATGCAAGTATTCCATCCACTGATTGTGAATATTACAATCTAACTATCTATCAACTGATATTATAAAATACTTAAAGGTAAGTATTACAACTTGGTTACCTTCGTTTTTTAATCTGACTTGGCAATGAAAGTAGTCTATCTTCATTTTAGTGCTTAAAAACCCGTTATTGGGTATTTGATATTTTGCAATTCCACTACGGGTACGAATGTATTTTATGTTCTAGATGTTTTAATGATTTTGTAGTTTAGCTATTATATTATTAAAATTGTAGCAGTGGCAACTCGTTAATTTAGTTTCCGATGTTGCAGTCTTTCAAGACAAAGGAAAAATGATAAAAAATTAACCCTAAGTTAACCCTTTCAAAATTTTTTAAACTATAATTTTTTGTTTTTTTACCACTATGCTACAATTACACAGGCCCACAAAAAAAGTGGTGTTTGTTGGGTGTCGAACTAGGATTTTCAGGAGTATTTATTTCCTCTAAACACGAATGGGAAAGTCAAAATTGGGGGTCAAACAGCTAATAATCGAGATATTTACAATATTTTTTATTTGAAACGTCAATATCTAAAAAACTGTAAAAGATACACATAAACTAGGCATTTTTACAAGATCTTAAATTAAAGTTAAATAATCTCTTTGCCTAAATGCAATATTTTTAGACTTATAATCAAAAAACCGAATTTTCAGAATTTTTTCAAGGTATACATCTAGAAAAAATTTAAAAATATTTTGTTTTTACTTTTGGATTTTCTCTGGAAATTTTAGGTAATTTGGGATTTAAATGATTTCAATAAATGATTTATTATAAAAAAAATATATCTTAATAATATTTTTTTCCTATGCGGACTGAAATTTTTGTCAAAATTAAACATTCGTTTATATCTCCTTTATTATTTATCTTATCAAATATGTTTATATAACTTTTATATAAATAATTTGAAAAGCTTTTTTTTTGTTTCATAATTTTTTTTGTATCTCGTATAGTTTATACAGGGTAAGTCTGTGAAGTGAGACCCCCGTTTATCGCTTTAAATATTCAAATTGGGAAAAATGTTTTATACAAAAATATTTTGGTTTTTGCTTCTCTATATTTTGCGAACAACGTTATGTATACAGGGTGTATCAAAAAGTCCGTACAAGAACAAAGTTCATTTTTTTAAACGACTTCCTATATTTTTTGTTACATTTTTGTTTTCTGCATAAAATTTTAGATATTTTTATTCAGCATATCATATCCCTATATTCAAGTGTTTACGAGATATTCGCATTTAAATACAAATTTAGAAGGGAAAAATCCTATGGTTTTTATGGTTTCAGCGGTTTTTTGAGAGTTGCATAATAAACCATATATGCTATAGAGATTAATAAAAATGTCAAAATGACAGATTTATTAATCTGTAAAAAAATTGTTTTAACAGTTTTTTTCTTTGTTTAAGGTTTTACCTATTTCTACTCGTCATGTGATATCTAATTACTTATTAATTATTACTATGGCTGTTTGTCACTCTACAAACATCGCTAAAACCATAGAAACGTAAAACAACATTAAGAGATGAGCGGATTTTTTCATTCAAAATTTGTATTTAAATAAAAATACCCCGTGAACAATTGAATATAGGAATATGATATGCCAGATAAAAAATATCTAGAATATTACGTAGAAAACAAAAATTTAACAAAAAATATAGGGAGTCATTTAAAAAATTAATTTTGTCCTTGTACGGGCTTTTTGATACACCCTGTATATATAACGTTATTCGCAAAATATAGAGCAGTAAAAACCTAAATATTTTTGTATAAAACATTTTTTTTCAATTTGAATATTTAAAGCAATGAATGGGGGGTACCACTTCACAGACTTACCCTGTATAGTCGTAGTCCAAACATTCCGTGGTAGCAGGTTCCTGCCGGTAAATGTACCGTGTCGGTTTTTTTGGGGTTTTGTCGATTTTTTGCTGTTTGACCCCCAATTTGGAGTTTAGATTCGTGTTCAGCAGAAAAAATACTCCAGAAAATCCTTGTCCGACACCCACTTTTTTTGTGTGCCTGTTTTATTTAACTAATTATACCTAAAAAGTTAAGTAAAATATAAATTTTGCCTATAATATTTATTAATGAAAATATAGAAAAATCAAAAAATAAACTTAAAATATATTAAAATGTAAAATTAAAAGAAAAATTATTTGGCTTTTCTCCAGAATAAAGATTTTTATATATTATTTTAAAAAATTATACTTTTTTTATAGATATTATTATGGAGAGCTAGTCTGCTCTCGCAATAATAGTAACAAAAAACATGAACAGACATAAAAAGGTTTAATTCTTTATAAAATTGATTTGTTTAAAGTACTATAATAAAATAATTATTTTTATGAAATTATATAAAAATGGAAAATAAACTTACTTGAAAACATTGGCAACCCGTTATAAGATATATATGTTATTTTAAATTTATTGGTTATTGACGGACGGATGTAGCACATAAATTATTTTATTATATTACTTAAAACAGATAAGAAACTAAAAAATACCGTTTTGTTAACTGACATTGACTTTTGACATGACTTTTTTAAAAAATAGTTACTGGTGAAGGTACACGTGTAGGTACCTTTAATATTTAAAAAAATATGTATAAATAAGTAAATAAAACTTTTAGCCATATAGATAGGTTTTTTATAGTTTATTTTGATTTCTGGGAATATCAAATTAAAAGAAAAATTATTTGGCTTTTCTCCAGAATAAAGATATTTATATATTATTTTAAAAAATTATACTTTTTTTTAGAGATTACTATGGAGAGCTAGTCTGCTCTCGCAATAATAGTAACAAAAAACATGAAAAGACATAAAAAGGTTTAATTCTTTATAAAATTGAATTGTTTTAAGTACTATAATAAAATAATTATTTTTATGAAATTATATAAAAATAGAAAATATACTTACATGAAAACATTGGCAACGCGTTATAAGATATATATGTTATTTCAAACTTATTGGTTATCGACGGACGGGTGTAGCACATAAATTATTTGATTATATTACTTAAAACAGATAAGAAACTAAAAAATTGTGTTTTATTAACTGACATTGACTTCTGACATGACTTTAAAAAAAATAATTACTGGTAAAGGTACAGTGTAGTACCTTTAATATTTAAAATATGTTTAAAAAATAAATAAAACTTTTAGCCATATAGACAGGTTTTTATAGTTTATTTTGATTTCTGGGAATATCAAATTAAAAGAAAAATTATTTGGCTTTTCTCCAGAATAAAGATTTTTATATATTATTTTAAAAAAATTTTACTTTTTATAGATATTATTATGGAGAGCTAGTCTGCTCTCGCAATAATAGTAACAAAACATGAACAGACATAAAAAGGTTTAATTCTTTATAAAATTGATTTGTTTAAAAATACTATAATAAAATAATTATTTTTATGAAATTATATAAAAATGGAAAATAAACTTACTTGAAAACATTGGCAACCCGTTATAAGATATATATGTTATTTTAAATTTATTGGTTATTGACGGACGGATGTAGCACATAAATTATTTGATTATATTACTTAAAACAGATAAGAAACTAAAAAATTCTGTTTTGTTAACTGACATTGACTTTTGACATGACTTTTTTAAAAAATAGTTACTGGTGAAGGTACACGTGTAGGTACCTTTAATATTTAAAAAAATATGTATAAATAAGTAAATAAAACTTTTAGCCATATAGATAGGTTTTTTATAGTTTATTTTGATTTCTGGGAATATCAAATTAAAAGAAAAATTATTTGGCTTTTCTCCAGAATAAAGATATTTATATATTATTTTAAAAATTATACTTTTTTTTTAGAGATTATTATGGAGAGCTAGTCGCTCTCGCAATAATAGTAACAAAAAACATGAAAAGACATAAAAAGGTTTAATTCTTTATAAAATTGAATTGTTTTAAGTACTATAATAAAATAATTATTTTTATGAAATTATATAAAAATAGAAAATATACTTACATGAAAACATTGGCAACGCGTTATAAGATATATATGTTATTTCAAACTTATTGGTTATCGACGGACGGGTGTAGCACATAAATTATTTGATTATATTACTTAAAACAGATAAGAAACGTGTACCTTTACCAGTAATTATTATTATATTTTTTTTAAAGTCATGTCAGAAGTCAATGTCAGTTAATAAAACACAATTTTTTAGTTTTTATCTGTTTTAAGTAATATAATCAAATAATTTATGTGCTACACCCGTCCGTCGATAACTAATAAGTTTGAAATAACATATATATCTTATAACACGTTGCCAATGTTTTCATGTAAGTATATTTTCTATTTTTATATAATTTCATAAAAATAATTATTTTATTATAGTACTTAAAACAATTCAAGGTAATTGTCTCGAAAGTTGCCTCTCTCCGATTTTGACCAAATTTGGTATACGGGGGTTTTTTGGGGCGCTGATTACGAATCTGAAAAAATATTTTTTCGGCAACGTTTCGTTTTCGAGATATTCATCATCAAAGTTGAAAATCAAACTAACCTTATTTTCACTATATTCCCCCTTCTTTTTGTACAGAATTCTTGATTTTTATATAAAGTGGCACACAATATTTTATAAACACCCTTTAAAACCTTATTTTTTATTTATTTTACACCTTTTTTCCATTAAATTGCGAAGCTTCACTTTCAAGCGGGGCGGCCATGATTTCCTAGTGTATACATGGTTGCGGCCACGATCCGACGTGTGAAAGTGGAGGTTTGCAATTAAATGGAAAAAAGGTGTAAAATAGATATAAAAACAACTTTTTAAAAGGTGTTTTAAAATATTATGTGCCAATTTAGTGTAAAATTCAAGAATTCTGTGCCAAAAGAAGGAGGAATAGTGTAAATAAGGTTAGTTTGATTTTCAACTTTGATGATGAATATCTCGAAAACGAAACGTTGCCGAAAAAATATTTTTTCAGATTCGTAATCAGCGCCCCAAAAAACCCCCGTATACCAAATTTGGTCAAAATCGGAGAGGAGGCAACTTTCGAGACAATTACCCAATTCAATTTTATAAAGAATTAAACCTTTTTATGTCTTTTCATGTTTTTTGTTACTATTATTGCGAGAGCAGACTAGCTCTCCATAGTAATCTCTAAAAAAAAAAGTATACTTTTTTAAAATAATATATAAAAATCTTTATTCTAGAGAAAAGCCAAATAATTTTTCTTTTAATTTGATATTCCCAGAAATCAAAATAAACTATAAAAATATATTAAAATGTGTTAAAAAGATATTTAAATAAATAGAAAAATTCTATAAAAATATGGTTTAAAAATATACATGAAAAAAGGTTATTAAAAAAAAATCTTAATAAAAAGTTTTGGATGTTTGGTTGCTAAAAGTGTTACGCAAAAATCTTTTACAATAAAGTGTATATATAAATATGGTTAATTAAAAAGTAAGAAGAATATTAAGAATTAATTGTCTCTGGTACTTTGAGACAGCGTATTTAAAATAATTCCACAAATGGATTTACTGTTTACTAAACATATTAATTTTGTTTCAATCCCAGAGTTCATTACCAGAGACCTGGCTGCAGCAATCACAGAAATACCATCCACTACAGGTAAAAGGCAACCACCCCAGAAAGCTTTCGAAACCTTATGAATTGATACAGAAGAAGGAACACACAACTTATTCTGGGCTGCAATGCGAATGCACACCATACTACATGGGACAGCACGGATATAAATATAAGTGGTGAGTACCTCTTAATATATTTGTCTGACAATAACATAGACATTATCAATGTGGAAAGTGAACCTACCTTTATGAATGCGAAAGAGACTTAACCTCGAGGAACTCGATGGTATACTTCTCTTCACAGAAACTGTTGAGGAGCTCTAAATCACATAAAAAGATCTATTGTTTGGCAACTCTACGAGATGTGCCATAGGGAATTTGGCCGATTAAAGGCTACAGCAAGAAAAGCCTACAATGCTGCAAAGACGTTGAACAACTGGGACAACTAGCATAGTGCCCTTACAGAATATAACAAAGAACTGACGAGGTTTTGGAGGACGTTCTGCGAAGGGATTAACGAAGTCAACGACGCAGTGTGGTTACAAAAGATTTTCTCGAAAGATCACTCAAACGGCATTGGACTAATTAAAAATCTGTAGAAAAAATAATTAATCAGCTCATTAGGAGTGGGTTTATCTCAAAAACCACTACATTAAAAACAATCTGCATAACAAACTACAAAATCTGCGACCAACGCTAATAATCTCCTTGTAAGGCTGACTAGCAAAGGCTCTAATGTACAAGGATACGCCAATGACCTTATTATCACCTCAATGCATCAGTTAAAAACTGATGCATTGAGGAGGGAATAAACGTCAGTTGAAGCAAAACCGTCAGAGTACCATGAACCAAGAGAAGGAAGCTCGAGTTCTCGAAAGAAGTCACCAGAGGCTTAATCTCATTTAGAAACGACTATCGCGAAAGCCACTAGGGCATTATGGTCATGCCGTAGGCTACTTGAAAAAACGTGGGAACTTAAATCCAGTATGATCTAACGGTCATACTTTACTGTCGTGAAATCTATTATCACCTATGCCACCCTGGTGTGGTGGCAAAAAATAGAGAGAATAACGACACTGGGCAAGATAAATAAACTAAAAAGGGTTAGGAATTTTTTTTTATTTAAATGTTGTTTCTCTGGACCTAAAAAACAACATATTTTGGTTAAAAATCACATGTTAGGTGTATTTCCTTCTTTAAAGTTTTGAAGCTGAGAAAAAACCTTAGGTAAAAAATTAGGAATTTTTAAATGAAGATTTAAAATGGTGGATTTTGGCATTTATAAACCGATTTGTCTTAACTTGTAAATAGAAGAAATCGATTTCTTTTGGAATCGGACTCTTTTAAAAAGAAATTGGTTCAAGATCGTTTGAAAATTATATATTTTAAGCGGAGGTATTTGCTATTGAGATGTCTGCTAGATCGCTGGTTGATCGGCACTGCACACGTAAGACAGTTAAAATATTCTCCGATAGTCAAGCAGCTCTTAAGGCTCTTGAATCCAGCCGGTGCAATTCGAAAACCGTCTGAAATTGCAAGGATGCACTGACCAAACTGGGTCAAAACAATAAGGTTACACTACTGTGGATACCTAGACACACCGGCCTAGAGGGTAATGAATCCGCACCTCCTTGCTAAAAGGGGGGCGGAAACAAAATTCACAGGGCCGGAACCGGTCATCGGTATATCTTTTGAAACGGCCAAGCAGTTCATATCAGCTTGGACACAAAGAGAATATCTTCGGCACTGGCATGGGCTTCCGGGTCTCAGACACTCGAAGGCCTTCATAAGCCCACCGAACCAACAATGTACTGTCAAACTACTGGAGCAATCAAGGGTACACCTTAAAACTCTAGTGGGACTGTACACGGGACACTGCAGATTAAAATACCTCATGCACAAGATCGGCTTAGCGAAAGACGCCGAGTGCCGCATGTGCATGGAGGGGGATGAATCGGCAGATCACATACTGTGTTCGTGCCCAGCACTGGCACGACTAAGATTCGCAATCCTCGGCAATGACACCTTGTTGCCGGGGGAGGTGAAAGATCTCTCATCCAACAGGATCATCAGATTTATTAGGAGTCTGGACCTGGTGGGAGAAATATAAAAGGGTGTGAGCCACAATAGACCGATCGGTCGCGGTGGAAGGGTGTTATACCCACTCACTTTAAACCTACCTACCTACCTACCTAAAGTTTTGAAGCTGAGAAAAAACCTTAGGTAAAAAATTAGGAATTTTTAAATGAAGATTTAAAATGGTGGATTTTGGCATTTATAAACCGATTTGTCTTAAACTCTAAATAGAAGAAATCGATTTCTTTTGGAATCGGACCCTTCCAAAAAGAAATTGGTTCCGGATCGTTTTAAAATTATATAACGAATTCGGATCAGGGATCCTATTTTTAAAAGGTAATCGATTTCAGCCTTTAGATCCTTAAAAAGGAATTGATTTCTGGATTCGATTCCCAGAGGATTCGAGTCCTGCCCAACTCTGTCGTCAGATTAGTGTCTTCGCACTCCAGGCATACTGTGTTTAAAAATAAATCAGTTTTAAAGAAAAATCACATATGTGAAAAAAAACTGTTTTAAGCAGTTAATTTAATGGTCAAAATACGCTAAAAACCGACTAATATAATTTTAAGTTATAAATACTAGGGGTTAACCTTACTTTGTCATTTAGTATAAAAACGTGTTATAGTATTCTATACTTCTTTGTAATATCACAACCAAAACTACAGAATAAATAGGTAATGCAAATCCTTTTTGGTTAAACGTAAACAATAAGTTACAAAGTTTAATAATATAGTCAGGCCCCAATTGTAAAATGTTCCTTTATAGAGATAAAGCCTATTTTTCTACAATGCTGCGACTGGCCTACAAAATAATCCCTTTTTAAGGTTTTACATAAAATTTTAATTGGTTTCTAAAAACAAAGACATATTTTTACCTTTTGATGCTTAACCAAGATAAAAATAATTATTGTCATGACTTTCAATTCCATGTCTTGCGTATGCGTGTTGTTTTTTTAATTTTAGTTAGTCAACAATACCATTAAGAATAAGTTAAAAGCTGCATTCGTGATTAATTATTGTAAAAATTTTCAACACCCATAGTTGTTGCCAAGAATTTTGGGTCGTGTAGGAAAGTTATTGCTAATTATTTTGCTATAGGTTTTAGGTATACGACATGCAGTAATTACAAGTTTAGATACAAATCGACAAATTACTTATGTGGGTAATTACCGTCATTATATAAAACTTAAACTTACATAATACATTTATAAAACTAACTAGCTGATAAGTGTCGATTTAGAACTGAAAAATGACATGAAGTATATTAACAAACCACATTTTGTATTCTACATTTATAGTCCGGAGGGCACCGCAAAAAAGCTGGCCAATAAGGGATACGCATGAAACATTTTTTTGTATATTACTATTAACTATAGTCAATTTAAAGCCACACTGGTACCTTAGCTTAGCGGGTTCAAATCGCTTTTCTTTATCTAGGAAAAATCGTGAAAATCGGGTTTTTCAATATAACTCGTAAACTAATAATTTTAGAAATAATGGTATATAACTAAAATTAATGGCCTACTTAATTCTTCAATAAAATGTTTTGTAGTTCTTTTAGTTTTTGAGATATTAACAATTTAAATTTAAAATAAAAACGCAAATATTCCAAAAACTAAAAGAGCTACGAAAAAATGTATTTAACAAAAAATATGCTTTTTAATAAGCTCTATAAGAAAGTATTATACACATTTTTAATAAAATAAGTAATAGGGGAAATATAAGCAAAATAGTGATTTAAGCCAAAAATTCCGCTAATATCAATATTTTTTTGTTACCAGTAAGTATACCACCACCACTCCGTTCGATCTAAAAATTGAATTGAAATGTTCTATTTACTAAATAAAATAAATTAATAAACATGTGTTTCGATGCAATGGGGAAAAACATGGGGGCACGGATATTTTAGTTAATAACTGTACCCATTTCGATCCATTTAAAACTTTAACTAAAAGAAAAAATTACACTCTATACTCTTTATTAAAAAAAGTGCCTTCTCTATCTGGGTGTTATAAGTCTGGCAGGACGCTTAACATTTCTCGATCTCCTATGCTACTGTGTGTATGGCCCATCGTTTAAATATGTTTATTATCGATTTAAATAATAATATTAATAATCCATAAAGGCGGTTACTTGTTCAAAATGATCTTGAGAAAATTTTATTCGTATTTTTAACATAATTTTTTTTATACTTTATTTAGCGCCAAACTTTTAAAATATTTCTCTTATTAAGCTATCTTCTTCTTCTATGCTTAAAGCTTTTCTTATTTAAATTATTGTATTTACCCATTTATTAACTACTTTAAAATATAATCAAATTAAAATTTAAACATTAATTCAACTGAAAAAAAAATGTGCTACGTCTATGTGGGTGCTATATACCTGGCAGGACGCTTGTCATTTCTTTATGTCTATGTTTCTATTATTTGTAATATTTAACTGTAGGGCTAAAGGAAGTTTAACGCTAAATAAACTATCAATTAATGTTTTTTGATGTTAAAAAAATGATTAAAATTTTCTCCAGATCATTCTAAACAAGTAAATGTCTTTATAAATTATTAATATTAATATTTAAATCTAAATTAAAAATATTTAAACGATAAACTATACACGTAGTCGCATATATCGAGAAATGTTAAGCGTCCTTGGTATATAACATCCAGATAGAAGTGGGAATTATTATTTTTTAAATGAAAAAGAGTTATTTTAGTTAAAGTTTTAAGTGGATCGGAAGGAGTACAGTTATTGGACCAAAAAAGTGAAATAAAATATCCGTGCAACCATGTTATCCCCCATTGCTTGGAGGCACAGGCACAGGTATTCGTTTGTTTCATTCAATGAATGAAACATTTTGAATCAATTTTTAGGTGGATGGGAGTTGGTATTTTTACTTGTACCAAAAAATATTGTTATTAGCGAAATTTTTGGCCAAAATTGCTTTTTTTGCTTATTTCTCCTTCTCAACCGCTGTGTCCACACATCGTCGTTGTGGTTGTGTAGGATCTTTTGGAACATGCGCTAGAGTTGCTGGTTATCGGCAACTCTTGTTGCCACCGTATGGAACGGGATCCGAAGCTAAGATGAACACAAGGCTTTAACTCAAGGTGTTAGCATACCGTGCTGATGAGTGAATGACATCCTGTGCCTGAAACAGGTGTCCCCAACGGTGCTTCTGAGATACAGGGCGACCTCTCAGAGTATCTAGCCTTACTGCGGTAATGCGGGGCTCTGCCGTGGTGGACTATTACTTCCCTAGCTCCAAACAAAAAGAAGACAGAACCGCTTTCATAGAAAAAAAGTGACAAAAGTGCCCTGACCGAAACGGATAAATCCGTTTCGAGAGATGCCACTCAAGGTCACAAGCAGACAAAGGTGCGCCACCGAAACGGGTGAATCCGTTTCGTAAGGTGCCCTTGAAGTCACCGGCACACACACCGTCACAGGACTAATCCATCCCGAACAAACAGGTGCTTAGGGAGGGTTCCCTGAATCCAACAGAAGGCGGACAAAACCGCCTTTATAGGAAAAAGGGTTCCCTGGCTTTAAACAGAAAGCGGATAGGACCGTTTTCATAGGATAAGGCCGGAGATGCGGCCTCAGAAAGAACATCTGGTTCCTGTAACAAGGACCTGGTAGCTACCCACGTCACTTGACCGGGAGGGAAGGGCATGATGAATCTAATCGTCTGCTCGTCATACTCTCCAGGAGACAGGGACACCAGGACACATCAGAACATATTGTGATCGTGTCCGGTAGCGACACGAGTCAGAGGAGATGTAAAGGACTCACTCCCAATCTGGTATCGGATTCATTAGAAGTCCGATCCTATTGGGAGAAATATAAGGTGTGAGCCACAATAGACCGAGCGGTCGCAGTGGAGGGCGTAAAAAGTCCACTCACTTTAAACCTACCTACCTACCTACTTATATCTCCTTTATTACTTACTTTATTAAAAATATGTATAAAACTTTTTTCTTATAGCTTATTAGGGACCACATTTTTTTTTTTCAAAACATTTTTTCGTAGCTCTTTAAATTTTTGAGATATTTGCGTCTTTATTTTAAAATTAAATCGTTAATATCTTAAAAACAAAAAGAATTTAAGAACATTTATAAAACAAAAATTACGTAGTTTTATAAGACCATTAATTTTTTACATTTCGCAGAAATAGAAATTATAAACTGAAGATACATGTTTTTATTTCTTTAACCGGTTTTAACATTTTTGGAAATATATTTTAAGTGTAACGTAAATATTTTGTATTTCTTAAAATAGAATAAATGAGAAATTAACTTGTTTACCATCTAAAATTTCCTTTAACAAAAAATACAAAGTTACTTTGCAAAAAAATTCTGCTAGTTTTCTGATATCACATTTTCTCTAATTAATTTCAGTTAGAGCTATATTGACAGCTTTTGTTAATTTAACAAATTTTTTTATTTTTCTAGTGAGTTGTGGATAATATTATGTTTAGTATACGGTAAAAAATCTTATATCACAATTTTATTTTTATATTTTGTCTAACTCACACCGTTCTACACGTATAATAAAACTGAAGAATATTGCTGCTGCAGGTATGTATCACGGCAAAAGTTGGTAGTAGTGATTAAAAAATTCGCATTCTACTTGATATGTAGTTTCTCCTTTAAACATTATCATATAAACAGCTTATTAATTTTTATTACCATATTATATGTGAGTCCAAATGGTGCATAAAGAAAGCATAATTTTATTAAATTTTAGGGGAATCATACAGGAAGCCCAAAAATAAACAAACTTTTACTGCATTTTTTTACCTCGAAATATAAAGATACTTCTTTCATTTCTTAGCTTTTTTTAGATTTGCCACACTAAGCTTTGACCTTTACTGTTCACAACGGAATGTATATGTGTCGTATTATTTTCGTAAAACCTGTCTTTTCACGAAGATCCTAGTCTTTTTATGAAGCGTCAGCGTATCATGTAAAATAATCAAGCTACACGATATGCCTGGGCTTATCATGTAGTGCCAGCGCTGTTTCGTTATATTGTGTCGTAACAAAACCTGACTAATTTTAAGTTGTCTATTCGTACTTTAATTTTTTTTATAAATGGTAAATAAAAAACTAACCAGGACTAACCAGAATTAACCCGCTTCTTCACGAAATTGCCAATTCTTTCATTTATCTTGATTATTATAGGTCGTATGCCGATGCTTCATTAAGTGACTAGGATCTTTATAAAGAGACGGATTTTACTAAAAGACTACAACATATACATCATCACCAGAGAACACAATTGTGATTTAAAAAAAAATGTTTGCAATCCGGACTTTGTGGTATTTTAAGAAGATACAGGTAGGTATAGGTTTTTAAGTGACCACTAAACAATCAAAAAATTAGCGTACCGACTTTGGCAAACATACAGATTAATAACAAGGCGTGATTTCAGTCTTCTGGAATTGAAAATTAAAATTTATTTGTATTTTAAAGCTACCAATACAAGTTTAAATAAATAATACCATTAATAAGTAAAAGATCTTTATTGTCAAAAAAGAGTAATATATCGATTCGGTAAGTTTGTATTAAAATTGCAAGACGTTTATATAAAACTGCTGTTTCGTCCATAAAACTTTGTTGCGACATTTCTCTAACCCTTTATTATTCAGGAGTTTTACTTTACATTGTCGTTCAGATTTTACATAGGTTTCGTCTAGATGACATTCAGTGGAATGAAAAGAAATGGGTTGAATCTTTAACCCATTACTTTAACTACTTAGGTTTTATAAAAATATTTATGGGCTTAAAATATTTAAAAACTGCTACAGTTAAGTTACGAATAGTATCATAAAGTCAGTGACCATAAATTATTCTCATCTATGTTGGCATCGAAAGTTGCTTTTAAATGGTTTTATTTAAAGTTAAGCATGTATAATTTTTTTAAAAATTTACTTCCAAAAAGACTTAGAATTCTTAAACAAGCACAAAAAGCAATAACGGCGTTGTTTCCATTGATAATTATGTAAAAATAAGAGTAGAAAACAAATAAAAAACAATAATTTTTTACAAAAGTATGGTGATGCCCCAAAAATAACATTTATCTATATAGAAAAATCCAAATTAGTTGGTCCGTAATAAAAAGGTATAACTTATAAAGTTGCAATCCATAATTGGTAGTAAATTGGTAGTAGTTTTTTTGCTGGTTAAAATTAAAAAACAAAAAAAACACAGGGTAATTCAGGTATCTCTTTTACAGGACCTTTGATCCTTATAATTCTAAGGCACCGCTTTCATGTCCTAAGAAAGTGTATCCCACAACATATAGCATGTTAAGATTCATTTAAAGGAAAGCCGTTAGCCTTATTAATCTCAGTACTTTTCTCTTTTTGCCTACCAACAAGTTGTAAGAGGATTTGTTCCTTTTCTCCACGATTTTTGCTATAAAGAATTATCCAGTCGAATTGCTTCCCTAGTAGCTTCCAATAGGGCAACACCAAGTGTATTTCTCCTGCACCTCATGATAGTTTACTATGCTCTTTTGATTGTCTAAACTGTAAAACCTGCTGCCTGCAGAGATCTTACCTTTAATTATTTTGCTTTGTTGTAAATTTAACTTTCAGTCTTAGTGAATTGTCCCAATATAAAAAGAGATATATTATACATACTTTTAAATTAAGTAGAATTTCTAGATAATTTTTATATGTAATAACATATATTTTTTTAATTACTTTAAAAACGCCGTTGGTAATAAAAAGTAAAATCAAGATGATTTACTTTGCCCTACAACGGAACTATTTGTACTTTTTTACCATAGTATTTTGCGATGTTCCTGTTGGTCATAAATGTTTATTTTAAAAAATGGGTTTAAAATTTTAGAAAAAATATCAAAATTTTTATATTTCAGGTTGTACAAAATTAATAATCAACATTTTTAAAAAATGAGAGTATATCTCTCCAAATAAATATTTGACCAAAAATATTTTTATGATTTAAAGAAAACTAATAACTAATAAATATAACGTATATAGGCTACTTCATGATATTACTTGATTGGGACATCTTGTATGGGAGACTACAATATTAAATTCAATTTGTGTCTTAAATAATAGTATAATAAAACTTTCTTTAAATGAATTTCAAGAGTTATACAAGAAAACAGTAAAAAAATGAGAAAGTGTTTTAAATCATTTTACTCGTTTGCTTAATGCGAATAAATGTGGATTTGGGTAGTAATAAAACGAACCATTTTTTTAAAACTGATTATCATTTCAAAAGTTTTTTCTTCTACAGTTTTTAAAATATACAATGCATGAATAAATTAGTCTAAAATCGATATTGTTCAGTCATTATTCATAAAATTTAAGTTAAAAAAAATTGAAGAACCGGTTATTTAATAGAATCAAATATCAACCTACTCCTGCTTTAAGAGTATATATATATATATATATATATATATATATATATATATATATATATATATATATATATTATATATAAATATAATATATATTTTTTTTTACCATTTAGTATATTTATGACCGTTTAGTACTAATAACGACTCCAACGCGGTACACAAACATGAGACCCAAACAAAACATGAATTTAACTTTAAAGAAACAAAAATATTAACTACAGACTCAAACTATCAAAAATTGAAAATAAAAGAAATGATTGAAATTAAAAAAAGAAAAAAAATGCTCTAAACGACAAAAAGATATAAGCAGCCTTAGTCAGATTTACCATAATTTAATAAACTCAAAATAAATATCCAAAAAAATAACAAATATATATATTAGACTGATCTGTTAAATTAAAATTATGAAAATAAATAACATCCTGCATATAAAAGAAAAAATATTAGAATTAATTAAGAATCTTAAAAATAAATAATTTTATCTATTGACATAAAAAAAAATGTAAAAAAAATAAAATTCCTTTAAATTAAACTAATTTCTTCACCAGAAAGAATCAAAACAACTCCAAAGTATGTACTTATTCTGTATTTTTGGTTTTATATTTATAAGAAAATTTTTTAATCTTTTTGTAAACATGACGTCTATACGAGCAAAATTTTAAATGTGTGTGTCCAACAACAAAACAAAAAAAAAGTATTTTAGTAGTGTTTTAAAACTTTTTAATTGTAATTTTTAAATTTTAGAATAAAACTTGAATAGATATGTTACATTGGAGGTACTGTGAAGACTGTGAAGACCGAATTTGGTGAATGTCAAATATTCAAAAAAATATATACGAGCACTTACCAAAACTATTTACTTTGCTGCGTTCTGGTTACCAAGAACCAAACCTAATGAACCTAACCAAATTTGTTACTTTTAATCCAGAACGCATCAAAACGTTGGTTTTGGTTAGTGCTCGCAGTTTTTTCTTTAATATTTAACATTCAACGGCGAATATAGGTGAGGAAAATTTTATTATATAATTAAATAATTTGCAAGAAAGTATTCTTTTTATTAAATTCGGGAAACTTTTAGTTAGATTCAGACAATACATATTAATTTTTAGATTAACTCACATTTACCGCCACCGCACTCACTAAAAAGTTGCACAAAAGGGTAATCACTCACCGAAAAAAGAAACGGCGATGGTCGCTAAAAGAAGAGGCCCAGTCCTGGCCATATTTGTTGTTGTTGCACCACTGAACTCACAATAACTGGAGAAGCCGCCTGCAATGTCTTTCACTTTAAATCTTTCATCATGTAAATGTTGAAGCACAACTCGTTATACTGTGGAGTGTTTACGTTGGTTGGTACCCCACTCTGCAAATCTTGTATTTGGTGCTATTATGTTTATATATTTTTATTATTTTTTTAGTAATCATATCTTAAAATTTTATTTAAAAACATATTTTTTTCAACAGCATGCTTTTTTTTTCTAAAAGAGCAAGAATATAGATATATATTTATTACAGAAGTATATTATTTTTACGGCTAATAATATTACTTTTCTTAAAAAAAAAATCATATAACAAACAGGAATTTTTAATTGATTAACCTTATTCACATACCTGGTAAGCAACTTTAATTTTCAACATTAAAATGATTAAAAATAGTCTTTGGATTTTGTAATTTTCTGTTTAAAAGTTAAAAAAATTGTGTTTTTGTATAATAGTACAATCATCTTATTAAACAACTGCTGTTTTATCCTGTAAATGTTAAACAACTAGTAAGAATTCAAGCAAAAATATTCTTTACCATTACTCCAAACAATATTTTGATGTAAGAATTCTAAAATTGTTGCTTTAGTCATTTTAAAAAATGTACTGTTTTGAGTTACATTCTTTTCCATTGTCCCGCCATCACATTTGAACGGAACTCCATGGCACGAACTGGCCATTACTAGCCGAAATTAGGGAGATTCCACATAAAGACGTCGTCAACTATTTCTAATCAATAGGTTGGACGATGCAGTAAATCTCCCGCCTACAAGAGGAAGCACAAAGAACCTACTGAGGTCTAGGTGCAGTGGTATATTACCACCCTCTGAACATTTAGATCAGATCAGAGAGGTGACAACTTTGGGACATAAGTTATCTTATAACTTAGTTTCCCAATTTAGAATTAAAAATTAGTAAAGAAAAACTTAAACAACAAATTGAATATCTAACAGACACTTACAGTAAATAATGCGTTAGTACTAGAAGCTTTAAACTCTATTTTCAGCAAATTAAAATTTAGAATGTGTAAGTTTTACTACCTGAAAAACTAAATACTTTTTTTATTTTAAATAACTAAAAGTTTAATTACTAATACTAAGGGATTTTTTTATATGCATAACCAATGTTTCATCACACGGTTAATGAGGTTCCAGTATCTAAACAGGTTATTTAAGATTTTACAGCATTCTAAGATAATGAGGTGGTGTCATTACCTCGGAACTATCATCTCCCTTTAACATCCGAGTAAGGTCATCCAGAAGATACCTACATTTTATGGTAAAAACCAAACCACACCAAACAAGGCAACCAGTAAAAAGGTAGAATTTATTTATATTGCTCTATTATATCTTTATAACCATTTAACCACCTAAAGATTAATCGTTTACTTTTGGTTCACCAATTTTGTATATCAGTATAGCTATTGAACACTTTATTCTAGTATAAGATTTTTAAAACTTTTCTATTGTAGGTTATGTTATAGCTTATAATCAGACTTAAGATTAAACAATTACCGATACTAATTTCGCCAAAAATCTTGTTCAGTTTAATGCCTCGAAAACACAGTCATGTTCGCTGTCGCGGAAAATGTCTGCCAATGCTCATCCGTTATATATGAGCGGCCAAGTTCTGCAGAACAAAGAGTCGTTTAATCTTGTAGGAAATACTTTTGAGAATAACCTCGAATGGCACAAGCACATTACATCCATAGCCTCAGCAGCTTAAAAAAAGCTTGGATTTCTCTTTCGAGCCAGAAAGTATTTTTCTTCTTCCAATCTGTATACTCTGTATGTATCCCAAATCAGACCCTCTTTAGAATATTGTTCTCATGTGTGGGGAATGGCGTTCCCTACAACACTTAGCATTCTGAAATCCATTTAAAGAAGAGCTGTTCGTCTTATTAATGATCCAACGCTTACAGAAAGGCTTTCTCTTCTTGCCCACCGTCGAGCTGTAGGGGATCTGTGGCTCTTTTATAGATATTTTCACGGCTTCTGTTCAGAAGAGTTGGCCAGTATAATTCTTTCTCTGCTAGCTTCCAGCAGAGCAACACGTAGTGCAACTTTTATGCATTATTTTACATTTCAGTTAGAGAGGCCTCGAACTGCCCGCTTTCTTCGTTCCTTTATCCCTAGAGTGTCAAGACTATGGAACCTGCTGCCCGCAGAAGTTTTTCCTTCTCCTCCCAATCTCCTAATATTTAAGTCCCGTGTGAACAAATTCCCTTTCACCACACTTAAGACACCCACGGTACGTTAGTACTTCCAAGTTACGTTAAGACTGTTCCAAGATAAAAAAAATTGAAATGCAATTAAAAGTTTACTGCCGCCCATAATATCGGGCCAAAGATATAAATACATCCCGGAGTAACTAACCATAATTAATTAAATTTCTTATAACCTTAAGACACCCACGGTACGTTAGTACTTAGGCATCAGCCTTCGTGGACTGTCCAAAGATAAAAAAAAAACCTTCAAATAATTCTTATAGTAATATTTACAGGAATTAAATAAACTATAAAAATGATATAAAAATAAAATTTTATTACATTCTTTGTCATAACATTACCTAATTCCGCTTAACGCTGATTTAAAAATTCAATTAATTTTAATTTGAAATAACTAGGAATTTTTAAAACTATTATCTAAATAAAGTCAAATAACATAATTAACAAATTTTTATTATTTAACCCAGCATTTAATTTGCAATTTGATCAAAGCGTAAAATCTGGGAAAATTAGTCTTTGTCTTGCCTCGCTTCCTCCAGAATAAAATATTATTTTTAATCCTATCAAGCAAAGAAGCTTTCGTAAGATATTTTTTGGTTCTAGTAAAATAATTAAAAAATGTATGGAAGCGAATAGATAAAGCACATTATTTTTTAAAATTTATATAAAAGTTAAGCTTGCCTATTAGTCTAGAAGGAATCGGCGCATGAGTACCGAAAACTATTCCATTTTAATTTTTTTAAACGATCCTTTTTGACTTGCCCTACTGATGATATAAATGCATGTTGCCATGGGGCAACCAGTGGCCATATTGTTTAAAACGACATGATTTAAGCAATTGCAAGGGATTGTTATTTTTCAACCGGACAATTTTTTTTATATTCTCCATTGAAATACAAATAAAAAAAAGGTCTTATGACTTTTTACAATAAAGTTAATAATTTTGGAGATATACATTTTTAAAGGTTTAAAAAATCTCAAATTTGGGTACTTTTGACCCATGAAACCCATGGACCCATAAAAAATAATAAAATATAAAAAATATTTTTTTTGTTCCTTATAAAATAGTTAATAATATCCTTAATTAAGATTTGAAAAAAAAAATCATTGTTTATATCTGTTTTTTGATTGTGTATTTCTCGCGTTTACAAGTATGCGTCCTTACCTTTAGTATCGCCGTCTCCCTGACGCATACGCTGTATCGGCCTCTCTGTGGCCGGAAGCATTATTTATCACTTATCTTAAAAACTATTAATTTTATCAAAATTGTTAAAGAGAGCAATGTTATTATGTTATTAATAATTGAATTTATCTACAATTTGTTATAATAAGTTTTTTTTTCTGAAATCAATTTTACAAAAGTTATTAGAGCTTTAGTTTACGGGGGAGCGCGCGTAATAAATAATTAAAAACGGGTATAAACAATCAAGTTTTTTCAAATCGCAATTAAGGATATTATTAATTATTGTATAAGAAATCAAAAATATATATTTTTCATATTTATAAATTTTTCATGGGTCAAGTACAGAAATTTAAGATTTTTCGAACCTTTAAAAATTCAAATCTCCTAAAATATTTTTTAACAGATGAAAAGCCTGTCTCTGCCAGGCGAGAGACAATATTAAGTAGCCTCTGTCTCCGTAAGACGCCTTCCGTACGGGTAACGGTAAAAAAACACTTTTTTGCTCCTATTTTTGTCCTGGGGGCGAAATTAAAAAAACGGGCTTCGTTAGGTTCTAGCCACTGCTAAAGACTACCACTGTGCCAAATTTCATGATTTTAGCTAAAGCCATAACTTCAGAATCACGTGGACAGACAAATAAATATATATACTACAATATATATATATATATATATATATATATATATATATATATTTTTATATATATATATATATATATATATATATATATATATATATATATATATATATATAATATATATATATATATATATATATATATATATATATATAGATTTGTATTTCAATAAAGAATATTAAAAAATTGTCCGGTTGGAAAATAAAAATTTCTCGCATTTGTTTAAACTATTTCGGCATAAACAATATGGTATCAGGTTGCCCCATGGCAACATGCATTTATATTATCAGTAGGGCCATTAAAAGGGGATCGTATAAAAAAAATAAGGTGGAATAGTTTTCGGTACTCATGCGTCGATTCCTTCTAAACTATATGTAATTTAGTAGAAAACAAAAAGAAATCTACTTAGCATTGCATTATAAGTATGAAGATCCACCGGCAAATATATCAAGTGGAATTTTAAGAAAACATTTGAAAACTTTATTTTTAATAAAGATTGGTTTATAGCACCCTTTTTAGAAAACTAATAATAAATATAAACTTAAAAAAACCCAATCAGGTTTTGAAAAAAAATATTTGTAAAAAGAATTTTCAGCAGCTCAGAATGGCTAAGTTAGATATTAATTTCTTTAAAGGCTGTAGGATTTCGTAGAGTATCGGCGCTAGATAAAGTGGCAATCTAGTCACGAAAAGATAGGAGAAAATTACGTATAGTGGCATGGCCGCCGGCAGGGGGGATCAGGGGTTTCCGTCGACCCCCCCCTCTAGGTTTTTAAAAATTTCTTAAAATAAAACAATTTTTACAATATCGCCTAGGAATTTAAATGAGTATGATTACTATTTAGAAATTAAAGTTGTGGTATTTGTGTTTTTAATTTAATTAATTTTAGACTAGTAAAATGACTTAAACTTTTTGACCCCCTAAACATTTTTTTCTGGAAGCGGCCTGGATAGTGGTTTTTAATTTGCCTGCCCTCATTCCACTGCAATCCTTCAAGTTATTTGTAATAACATTTATATTCCTATACAGGGAGATTCAGATCCAAATGTATATAGGCCACCACAAGATAAGAAACACCTAGTAGTTCTAAATTATCCACTTTTAGTGCGTCCACTTTCATTCGTTACCTATATACAGGGTATTTAATAAGATTTGGTATGAAATATTAAATATTTATATTCTGTGAAAATCTTTTAAAACCCTGTTGCCACCAGCCTCTAGATTTTGGAATTGTCGAATTACTTATTTGTCGCCGTGAAATGCCATGTGTAAGAGTTTTAATATTAAGGTCTGGACTTAAGAAAAATTGCATATTTTAGATCTTAAAAATTCAACACTCTGCATATAAAATTTTTGATTTTTTTCTTTTATTTATAAAGAGCATAAAAACTAATTTTAATGACCGTTTAATGAAAGTTGCCACACTCACTGTTCAATCATAATAATTAGCTTATCTTTTCTGTTGGCCATAACTTCGAAAAACAAATACTTAAGAAAATGTGATATTTGTACCGACTTATTTCTTTTAAAAAAAAACAAAACAATCTAAAAAAAAGGCCAACAAAGAAGATTTTTTTTAAATAAATGAGGTGACCAGCTTTCAAAATTTAACATGTTATACATGGTTAAAACTAGAATAAGAAGCACTATGTACCTACGTAACAATCCAATACGGCGCCTATAAAAAAAATTAAGTTGATCACGGTGGTGGAGTAGGGAAACGTAAGTGTGCAAATTGTTTAGATCCGTTGTAAAATAAACCAGGAAAAAACAAAAACGATTTTTTTAAATTGCGGTTTTTCCCTGATATCTCCGGAAATACTTGGAATTTTGAAATATTTAAAAAGGCATATTGTTGTTCACATAAATGCTTGCCCATTTAACCATCTTTGTATTTCCTATAGTTTCTGAGGTCTTAATGATATGGGTGAGAGTCGAATTTAAATTATTCTGTATATACGCTTAGCGGCTTAATTGATTATATGATTTCTGAGTTATCCTTGATAGCTACGTTATTCTTTGCTGCACATTTTGACCTCACAGAATGCATGCCCCTGGGCACTGGCACAACAATTCAGTTGACTGGGATGGCCTGAGAGACTTATTCTTTACTAT
Organism: Listronotus oregonensis; assembly: GCA_019359885.1. Taxonomy (NCBI): domain Eukaryota; kingdom Metazoa; phylum Arthropoda; class Insecta; order Coleoptera; family Curculionidae; genus Listronotus; species Listronotus oregonensis. The sequence goes on from JAHBCN010000254.1 coordinate 294,633, forward strand.
TTTTTTGGTATCATAATTGCTATATTATGCTGATGGGCGCTATTTATTTTTTAGGGGTGAAAACTACCCTTTATTGCTAAAACCTATAAAACTATAGATTAAAGCTTAAATTGAGTAAAATTTGACTCAAGTAAGTTGATAAAGTAGTATTTTGTTTCTTTAAAACATTATTTAAAATATTTCAGCCCTTTTAAATCCAGCCCTATTATGATTTAAAAAATATATTAACCCTAAAAAAAATTATGTTTTATCACAGTGTTTTGCATGAAAATTTAGAATTGAGCTTAACTTACCCTCCTCTTTAAAATTTCTATTATGCTGAAGGTCGCTCTTATTTTTTAGGGGTTAAAACTACCCCTTACTGCAAAAACTATTAAAACTTTTATATTAAAGCTTAAGTCACATAAAATTAGGCTCATATAAATTGAAAAATAGGTGTTTTATTCTTTAAAACATTATTTAATATATTTAAACCCTTAAAAATCAACCCTTATTATGATTTATTAAAAAAAGTTGTTAACCCTAGAAAAATTAACATATTGTCACAGAGTTGTAATTAAAAAATCTAACAGCTCAAAAATATAACTCATTTAATTTTGTAATTTTTTAATCCTTAAAAATTCACTCCTTACAATATTACCATGCCAAAAATAGTACAAAGCTGCGGATTTTTTAAAAAATACATCGAATTGCTTTTAAAATGCTCCAAAAAATTGTTTTTTTAAGCATAACTCCTTTAGTTTTTGTGATAAAAAGTTCTTTAAAAAACCATTTTGTTGGTTTTTTCAAGAGTTATAAGGTCCTATATATTAAAACTGTTTACTTTTTTAAAAGGGTAAGTTTACAGGGCTAAAACAAGGTAGTGCTTGTCTATACACACGCGTTTTAAACGTTTATATCTCACTTAATTCTCGTCATACAGTAAATTTTAAAACGCACACTGTTTGTAATTTATAAAGCTACAATTTAATACTCCGGTAATTTTTACGTATTGTCCTTAGTTTTAAGTTATTTTGAAGAAAAGGTCATTTTTTATGAAAATTCTGAAATTTGACTTTCACTTGAAGCTCCATTTTTTTCAAAATTAATTTATTTAAATCGGTTAAAATTTTAAAATGTATTTTTATGATACATAGATAAAGGGAATTAAAAAAGCGATACGACTCATTTTAATTAGGGTGGTGGTTATTATGGGGTTGTTTTTAAAGATTGTTGCACTCAAAAAATATTTTAGTCTAACCTTATTTTAATCATAACTCACTTAATTTTTATGATATATATACTTTTTTAAAACGTCTTTGCAAATGCTTCAAAAAAGTTATTATTTATTTATTATTTATTTTTCTCAAAAAATACTTAGATTGCGTTATTTGTCTTTGAAACTATGAAATTTTGTGTTAGATGACTTACAGCTAACACAACTTAACAAACCACAACTTGGTTTGTATTGGTTCCAAAGCAATTACAAAAAAAAAACATTTTATTCGCTTTTTAAAAAGCTACTATTTTGTTATAGGGAGTTTTTTTTTAAATGCATACTTATCGAGTTATCTCCAAAAAACCGATTAAAAACGTTTATTGACGAAAAACTCCGAGTTTTGATCCGAATAACTCGAAAAGTATGAATTTTACAAAAAGATGCATGAAACATTTTTGCTTACACATCATTTTTCTAATAATTCCTGTAATCAAAATATAAAAAAAATCCACCCCCGAGATGATTTGGCAACCACTCCCAAGGTAAAGGCGTCCTGATTTAGTAGATTTTGATCCTTGGACTTGGACTATCGCTACCTACTGTCAAAAAAGTCATTCTATGCTTCTTGAAAAAATTAAGAGGCAAAATGGTTCTGGTTTTCTGGACTATAAACAATTCACCTTCTTGACAACGCTCAGCCACATAGTACAACTCTAACTTGCGTAAAATTAAAGAAAAAAGCTGTACTCTATTTGACCGCTCTTCCTATTTCCATATACAATGTGTAAGTACTAAAATATGCAATATACTGAAAACTTCTTAGACTTTTGTAACATAAAAAATATCATCAAGTTAATTTAATTTTAATTTTAACAACATTAGATATGTAGCATAGGTACTCAATTTGGTATATACACGCCGCTGATAAGAGACGTAAGTTCGCTGCTATTTAGAATTAAAGAAAGTTACATTTTTACTTTTTATCTCATTTAAAATCATATAACATTGATCACTTTCTTTGACCTTGAACCAAGAGCAACACGCAACTTAACATTTGTGTATGGCATGCTTTATTTAGGCGATTCGTCATTATAATGACTGCATCACGTTGGACAGTGGCGAGGACTATTGTTCTCTTTTTTGATCTTTTGTAAAAAAATTAAATATAAAAAGGGCAACACAAATTTGAAACACATCATTGGTATTGCATAAACGATAAGAAATACAGCGAATAGTAACTTGTGGCAAAGTTTCGTTTTTGGTGAGAAAGCTTTAATTATTTTAAATATAGAGATATCGGTAAAAAACAAACTGTTTTTTATGTTTTTACTTTTTCTGACGGTATTTTTAGTAGTGGTAGAGCAGCGGAGGAGGGTATTATCTTTAGATCTGAAGTTTGGTTTACTGGCATTCATCATCAACCATATTTTTCTAAATACGAACCTAAGTTTTTGTTAGTTATTCGTATTCTAAATATATATTTATGTCTAATACTAAAGCTTTTATTAATAAATAAGTTCATTTTCCACAATGAACAATAAGTAAAAAAAGTTTTTTTTATAAAAAAAATATAAAAAATAAAAATATTATAACTAAGTATTAAACAAAACAAATTAATTAATATTAGGGCACCTCTTTGAAAAAAAGTTGTATAATAAAATAATAAGCACCTTCTACAAGAAAGGGTTTTAAGTTTTATTCTTTATTAAGCAGGTATTCTGGTATTTTAATCGCTTTTGTGAACTTGATAAAAAAAACAAAGAATATTTTTACCATCTTTTTTTTATGCTGGTTTATTTGTACTGTAGAAATACATAAAAATATTTAAAAGTAAAAAAAAATTATAAGGTTGTCGGCTGGTGAAATGGGGGTCCAAAAAAGAATGTCCTGGTGTGCAGGATTTCAACCCTTATGCTCATCTGAAATAAAAAAAAAAACAAACGGATTCTTAATCAGTTAAGATGTCGCTATCTCGTCAACTTCGAAGAAGTCAAACTATTTTTTTGTAAATGGCGGCCCTTTGAAAAAAGAATAACTTTTTTTAGCAGTTTTTTTTTTAATAGTAACAATCAAAAGGACATGGCACACATACCTTGGGATTCTAACTCTCGAACGACTTTTTTTTAAATTTGAGTATGTTGTTTCTTAGATCAATAGAAACATCTTTTAAATGCGACATTTTGTGCAGGCCTATAGGGTGGCCCAAAAAAATTACTGAGAAGTTTAAGCCTAACTGTTTTTTAATTCCAACATAAATGCATATAAAGAGTGAAATTTCGTCTAAATCCAACGAAATAATATTTTATATATTTGTTTAAAGTTAAAATAATTTGATTTAACATTTAATATATACAGGGTGGTCCATTATCAAAAAAATAATATAGATTATGCCAACTAAAATGTTATTATCGTGATATACTTGTAAAATTTTCAGAATTTATGCATTTCTGACAGTTTATTAAGGTAAATTAAAGCTAAAATATTTTGGTTTATTGTTCCAAATATATATACAGAAATATTAAGAATTAACGGTTCTTTTTTTTGGTTTGCCCAAGAATTTTGTGAATATTAAAGGCATATTTTTAAAATCTGCACATTTTTAGGGGAATTTTTTTAAAGAGGTATAATAAAATTAGGCTTCTAAATAGCTAAAAAAATTTTTCCTCACCTGCGGGGGAAAGTATCAAGAAGGTTTCATTCATAAAGGTTCTGATTTATTTATATTTGATATCTTTTAAAATTGTTTCGGCGCAAAAAATTTGGGTAAAATTACTTATTAAATAAAAATTATTTTTTAATTTTTGTTATTAGTTTAAAAAAAAAAAAAACGCAAAAAGCCCCGCTTTTTTGACTTGAGATAAAAACTGACGAAAAATAAAATTCTAAGACATAACAAATAATCTGAAATTAAATAATTTGAAAAAAATGTTTTTTTGATACGAGCAATTGTGTGGTTGAATAAAAAATCAATTTTTTAACTTTAAAAGTCTTAAACTATTTTTTGTTGATTAAGATATAACCGACTTCCGGCGTTTAAATAAGATTAAAAACAGGAAAGTTTTTCCCTTTTCCAGTGATTTTTTCACCTTTAGGCCTGCAAGGAATGAAAAAGATGTTCCTATTGACCTAAAGAAAACATTTCAAATTTTAAAAATTTGGGAGAGCCGAACCCGGATATGTCCCAAATATCATAGTTACTTTAAGTTATATTTTTAAAATCAGCAACTTTACGGGGAACATTTTGAATTGTAAATAAATAAAAGTCAAAATTTGGCAAAATATATGGGTTTCTTTTAAAAATGTATTTAAAATAAAAAATTTGTCTCCAAAATATAGGTAAACCAGAAACAGGTAAATGAACCCTTCTAGAAAACTTTATCTTAGGTTAAAAAAATTATTTTATTAAGTAGCAAATTTTTATACCTCTTTTAAAAAAAAATTGCCAAAAAAATGTGTTTTTGAAACTTGTACCTTTTATATGTCAAAAAAAATTTTGTGGAAAGAAAAAAAATTTTAAATTTTAAAAAATCCCTGTATATTTGGGACAAAAACCAAAATATTTAAACCTAAATGTACCTTAATAAAGGTCAGAAAGTAAATTTGAAAATATATACAAGTTATTACGAATTAACATTTTAGTTTAAATCCATATTATTTATTTGAACTACCCCTGTATGTAGGTAGGTTTAAATGAGGGGTATAACACCTTCCACCGCGACCTTTATTGCATGATACTATTACTAGAAGATAAAACCACTTGGCGATTTAATTTCCAGATTGCGCATGACGTCACTGATGACAACAATTTCTTGTCTTGGGAAAGCAGTGTTTTAAAGCCTTTTTTAAGAGAGGCATTACTTATGACGTTTAAAAAAAAAAATAAATCTTGCGCTTAATCCATCTAAATTAAAAGAAATCGGAATGCCATATTAAAAAATCGCCGTTTCGGGGAAATTGTCATCGAGTGAGTCAGGCGGGAGAGAGATAGGCTTTCTCATGCGCGTGGGTTTATTTCTCATAAAGTATCAGGGGTCTATTGTGACTAAACCTTTTTATTTTCCCACCAGGTCCCAGAAAAAAAGACCAGATAGAAAAATGGCGGCAGGTTCGTCCCCCATATAATGGTCCGCTCAACGGCGGATCATTTATACGGGAGGTTTCTCCGGCGTTGAAACTGTTTAGTTTACAGTTACCGGAAACGATAGTGCCGTGGGGCAACGTTTTAATATATTTATTATTTTGACTTTATAACATGACAGGTTAATAAGTGCATATGTAGATGCTGTACATCTAATAAAAAGAAATAAATTTTTTTTTTTCGCTTCCAAGGACTCTATAAAGGTAAGTTCGATTTATTTATTCAGATTCAAAAAATCACAATAGACATTTTTAGAGGGAAACTTGGCTTGTGCTGCTATAATAATCAATTTTTAAATTATAATGCGCTTAAAATTTAGAACTTTAAAAAAAAAAATTTAAATTTTGAATATTGTAAGGTATTAATTAAATTTAAATTTCAACATTGGTATTTCTTTTCATAATACGCGTTGTAAGATTTGAATATTACAATATTGGTATTTCTACTATTATATGATTTATTGGAGATATTCTAGTGTAAATAAAAAATTCTGCTTGCCTAAGTTATTTTTGACGCTTGAAGAAAAATTAATGCCGAAATCGATCAGTCAAATATGAGAACGAAAGGGGATTTCTTAAACAAAACTTTGTTTTTGAAAATGTTCTAATTCTTTCAAAAACCCCCCCCTTTTGGGAAGTAAGGGTGGTTTTATAATTTTAAATAGAACCTATTTCTTGCATTTTTGATTCCTCAAAAATTCTGTGTTGGCCCCTTTTCACCCCCAACGCCACCCTTCAAGGATGAAAAAACGAAAAAAAAAAAAAAATAAAACTGAACAGTTTAAAAAATTTAATTAAATCCATTTTAAATTTTTCAATCCACCCCTCCTCAGGGATGAAAAAAATTAATAAAAAAAAAAAAGAAACTGAACCTTCTAAATTCTTAATTAAATCCAATAAAAAATAAACATTTTTTATTGCAATAATTTTTAATTTTTTCATCCCCATGAAAGGGTGGAAGGTTTGAAGGGTAAAATTTTGATCGGGCACATATTTTTCTGACATTTTATTTTAATTATGGATTTAATTAAGAATTTAGAATGTTCAGTTTTTTTTGTTTAAATAATTTTTGTTATTCCCGTGGAGGGGGAGGTTGGGTAAAATTTAGATTGGGAAAATGTTTTTGTAATTTTATTTTTATTGCGGATTTAATTAAATATTTAAACTGTTCAGTTTTAGTTTTTTTTTTAACTTTTTTTCGTTTTCATCCCCAAAGGGGTGGCGGGTTGGGGGGAAAAAAATTGGGGCCAAACACAGAATTTTTTGAGAAACCCGAAAATGCAAAAAAATAGGGGTTTTATTTAAAATTATAAAACACCCTTACGTTCACCCCTTAAGAGGAGTGGGGTGGTTTTTGACATCAGAATTAGATAGACGATTGTTTCAAAACAAAGTTCAGTTGCAATCTTGGAATATCCAACCTTCGTTCTCGAGACTTTTCGGACAACCCTGTATTTTAATATTAAACCCAAGTACATATTCCAATACTGAAGCTTAAAAATAGTCATTATTAATTTGCATACCTTTTAATTTTGACAGATTCGTGCACGTTCCTGTCCTTAAAAATAAAAGTCTCGATTTTCAGTAGCAGGTAGCCGCTGCCGTTAAAAGAATGCCTCTGGCTAAAGCGATGCCTTTGTGTGTTGCTCGAGTCAAAAACTTCAATCGAGCCGACCCGGCTTTCACATCTGGTTTAGTTAAATCTGTGACCAGGTCCAGACTCCTAATAAATCTGATGATCCTGTTGGGAGAGAGATCTTTCACCTCCCCCGGCAACAAGGTGTCATTGCTGAGGATTGCGAATCTTAGTCGTGCCATTGCTGGGCACGAACACAGTATGTCTGTGTCCTGCCGATTCATCCCCCTCCATGCACATGCGGCATTCGGCGTCTTGCGCTAGGCCGATCTTGTGCATGTGGTATTTTAATCTGCAGTGTCTCGGTTCGTTGGTGTCTCGTGTACAGTCCCACTAGAGTTTTAAGGGGTATCCTTGCTCCAGTAGTTTGACAGTACATTGTTGGTTCGGTGGGGTTATGAAGGCCTTCGAGTGTCTGAGACCAGGAAGTCCATGCCAGTACCATAGATTTTCTCTTTGTGTCCAAGCTGTATGTGTTATGTGTTAAACTCTAAACTAATATATAAAATATTATTCTGTTGGATTTAGACAAAATTTTACTCTTTTTATGCGTTTTTATTGGAATTAATAAACAGTTAGGCTTCAACTTCTCAGTGATTTTTTGGGCCACCCTATAGGCCTACACAAAAATGTCCCATTTAAAAGATGTTCCTATTAATGTAAGAAACAATATACTTAAATTTTAAAAAAATCGTTCTAGAGCCAGAATTGGCTTAATTCTTCTTGGTAATATAAAATGTATAGAGAAGCTTCTTACAAAATTTCAAATAAATCGGTTTAGTAGAACTTGAGATATCATGCACGCCAGCTTGAAAAAAGTAGTTTCAAGAAAAACGCTTATTGTTTGACATATTCTAATAGACGCCTGTCATCAAAATTGCTGTAATTTGGTAAATAATTAAAATTAAAAAAAATCCTATTAAAGACCTATTCTTAAATATCTAAATTTTAAAAATATAATTAAAAAAAGCCTATATATATTAAAAAATAAAAAATGCATCCAAATTGTAATAAAGAGGATGTTAACCATATTTTATATAAAAAGTTGCCTCTGCATTTTTCTTCTAATGATTTTTTACTTTGACAAATAATGTTAATTAATAATAAAAAATTAAGTAGGATGAGATCGAGTATGCAATCAAAAATTCGGGTTCGCATTGAAGAAAAATTTGGGAGTGAATATTCATTTGAGAAACGTCAGATTCAAAAAATTTATCATACTTTGTATTATTTAAAATTACTGTAAGAAATATTTAGAGTATCCAACAAATACATAATCTTCTAATTTTCGTAAATAAAAATAGGTGACCTTTTGTATGCAATCTATTGGTTTGACAAATTAAAAATCTGTTAACATTATCTTTTTTATATTGATAGGATCTTAAAATATATTGACAAATTGTACATACATGTCATACGTCATGCACATCTTTAGGAAATAAAAATTTTAAAAATTTATCCTTAAACATATTTAATTAATTAAATTAAATTGGATATAACGTTGGTAAAAATAGGTTTTAATTTAAAAAAAAGTTTAACTTATAGGCTGACAGTCATTATTTGGGAGATTAAATTTATTTTTATAAGTAAGCAAGTACAAATTTAATTAAGCCAAACAGGTAAATGTTTAAAGACATTTGTACAGTTGCAGTTATTTAAATACATAAAATGTTACAAAAAATTATAAAATTAAATAAAGTATGAAAAGAAAGTGCATGGGAAATAGATCATGTATTCTATATTTTTGACAAACATTTTTTTAGTTATTAAATTTTTGGTTTATTGTATCATTATTTATTTATCATACGTTATGTTTTTAATAGGCAATATAATTGTGACAAATGTTGTGCTTAAAGGTTTTTATAGCTTTGTTCGATATTTATCTTTTTCTGCCAAGTTTTATATTTTTATTAATATTGTACACCGTTGGTAATTATTTATCACATAGAGACAATAAAATTATCATGTTTACCCAAAGAGTTTGTTGGATATTTTTGTGTTAATTTAAATGAATTTAAATAACTTTAATAATTAGTTATTATTAAAAATTAAAAAAAACTCGTTTTATACTAATTAATTTAAATATATTGTACGTAAGGGAAAGCGTCTTTTCATAAAGTTACGCAGCGTGACCGAAGATCTATACAGGGTGTCCCACGATGAACTGCGGCATTCTATTTCATAAAAAGTAGGCTTTGAAAAATTTAGGACATTAGTACGTCCATGGGGGCAACTCGCTTAAAATATTTTTAAGTTTGTGGCACTTCTGGTTATACCGAAAGTAGATCTCAACTTGCCTATTTTAAATGAATTACGCTACAAATTACTTCATTTTTAGATTCTACGCAAGATTTTAGGCAGATTTTATGTATCCTGTCCTATCCCTAAATCTAAGCTTTTTTAACGTATTTGGGTTTTACGCCAAGAATGCGGTTTGCAGGCCCTAAAATAATTAATAATTTTTTTTATATAAGAGAGCCTTTATTATTTAATCTAGTTGGTTTTATCATGAAAAAGAACCTACTTTAACAGGTTTTTTACAATATTTAAATAACTTGTTTAAAAAATTAGAATAAAAATGAAATCAGAAAAATTGCAAATTTTTAATAAAAACACAAATTTTATAATTTTATCTAATAAAGCATTCAAAATAAGAGCAAGTTTGTAAGAGGTTGTCTATTCCGAAAATTTGTAGTTTTTGATATATTGCCAGTTGAATATTTTTATGTGGCGATTCAATAAAACTGAGAGTTGGCTGTAATGGCGTTAAAAAACAATCTCTACTAAAATTTGGCCGGCGTAGCCAACTAAAATAAAAATATCATATCCAAACAGGAGTATAATTAAACTATAAATCAGCAATCGACTTCTAAAAATATGAATCTAGCAATATTTCAAAAACTTAAGATTTTTGAAATAGAAAATCTTAGGCAAACTGTCTATATGTTTAATGCTAAAGAGGATAAAATTATAAAATCTGAGGGTTTTCATAAAGAACTCCCTGTTAATAAGGTATTAAAATATAATACAAAATCTTTTAAATTAGGCCCTTTTCAATAATAAATCCAACAAATTAAAAAAAGCTTTCTTATAGCACAAATTGGTAATTATTTTGGGGCCTACGAACGTCATTTATAAAAAAAACACCTAAATAAAATACAAACTTATTTTAAAGTACATAATAGTAGTACTAAAAAGATACATTTTCATTGTATTTTTCTAAAGAATAAATCTAATATGTTTTTATATAAATGGTGACTGTTATTAATAGAAATAACATTCTTAACTGTTATTATTAACTTTTATAATCAGATAGTTTTAAGCATTGTTACCTGTAAGGGAATATATTAAAAAGTTCCTATTTTATTTAATAAACCAAAACCAAAACTGTTGGTTACTTTTTCAATTTCTTTGTCTTTAATGTTGATACCATGGATAAGTTGACCCATTTGAAGTGATGAAATTCTTCACAGTAGATCAAACTATGCTTTTCATTTACCTGGCGGGTTTAAAAAATATATAGCCATAGTTTTGGCAAATTCTTTCTATAAAAACCATTTTGATGTAGACTAACCAATAAGTGAAATAAAATCAGTAAAGAAAATTTTGTTATTTATTACAACATTGAATTTTGCTTTAACGTCTTTTGCAACCCTAAAAGCAAACATTTTTTACCCCTACCTATCAATGCTTAAAAGTGATACTTTAGTGCTTGACACATTTTTAAACTAGTTAGACCGTACAATATAAGTGTAAGCCATTTTACTGTGCTGTGTCAACAATCATATTCTATAGTGGTATTGACATAGAAATCTTTTAACATTCTAACTCCACGGTATAAATGTAGAAAAAAAGTGTATATTTACAATAGACTTTAAATTCACATGAGACGATTTCGCCACGTTTTGGTTGGTACATAACTGGTTAACCATTCGGTATCTTCTGACGTCATGAGAATGACGTACCTTACCAATTTAAGCTGAATTTGTCTGGTTTGTCATTCGTCAGCTGACAGCAACAGCGGCTGGAAGAAGTTTGTAAATAAAATTCCTTTAACTTTTATTTGTACGTATTTCTATAGAGTGTGAAATAAAAATTCTTTTCTAACAGTCTAACAGGACTGGTGGCTAAACTACAGATATCCCGTTCCAAACGTATATTTTCTAAGGAACTGATATGTTCCGGCCTAATTCCCTTGGAAGATAACCGTCCAGCAAAGGCATCATCTAAAAATGAATAACAATAATAGTCACAATGATCACTCTTTTTGGGATTGAATTTAGGGACTACTAAGACTTAGTATTTGACCAAAACGGGGGTAAATAAAAATCATTACTAACCTCTTAATAACAATAAGCAGATTTCATCGTTTTCAAAGAACGTCAATGTATGATTATTAATTAGGAATGTCACACCGTTTTTATAACTTTTATCGGCACTCATTTCAACAAATTGATAACAAAAAAATAAATAAACAAATAACTAAAATAGCTAGCCAAACAGCTTCCAAGTTTAACAAAGATAGCAAGCTACCAAAATCAACTAACCGTGCTTCAAGCTTGGTATGTGATTTGCAGACCAAAATAGATACCAAAGTTCTTGGGACGTCATCGTTTTTCGTCCCGAAATCGGTTGGTACATTTCTGACCAACCAAAAGTAGCTACCAAAACGTGGCGAAATCGTCTATAGCCACATACATACCTTGGATGTATGTGATTCCGGCTGAAAAAAATAAGCAAGAAAATACAATAAACCCAAGTTAATAATGGTTTATTTCTTCTTGTGCACAAAAAATAATAATAATAAAAAAAAACATCTAAATAAAATACAAACCCATTTTAAAGCACATAAAAGTAGTAATAAAAAGATACATTTTCATCGTATGTTTCTGAAGAATAAATTTAATATGCTTTTATATAAATGGTGACTGTTATAAATAGAAATAAAATTCTAAACCGTTATCATTAACATTTACTTTTATAATCAAGATAGCTTTAAACATTGTTTCCTGTAACTGAATTTTTTAAAACTTCCTATTTCATTTAACAAAGCAAAACCAAAACGGTTTGTTACTTTTTCGTCTTTTTTTTCACATGTTGATACCATGGACAAGTTGACCTACTTGAAGTGATGCAATTTTTTACAGTAGATCATACTTTGCTTTTATTTTACGTGGTAGGTTTAAAAAAATTATAGCCGTAGTCTTGGCAAATTCTTTTTTAAAAACCATTTTGATGTAGACGAACCAATAAGTGACATAAAATCAATAAATAATATTTTGTCATTTTTTCTTTTTTTTTATCTTTGGACAGGTCACGAAGGTTGACGCCTAAGTACTAACGTACGGTGGGTGTCTTAAGTGTGGTGAGAGGGAGTTTGTTCACACGGGACTTAAATATTTTTAGATTGGGAGGAAAAAGAAAAACTTCTGCGGGCAGCAGGTTCCATAATCTTGACGCTCTAGGGATGAAGGAACGAAGAAAGCGGGAAGTTTGGGGCCTCTCTAACTAAACTGTTAAAGGATGCATAAAAGTTGCACTACGTGTTGCTCTATTAAAAGCTGTCAGAGAAGGAATTATATTGGCCAACTCCTCAGAGCAAAAGCCGTAAAAATACCTATAGAAGAGCGACAGATCCCCTACAGCTCGACGGTGGGCAAGAGAAGGAGGCCTTTCGGTGTGCGTGGGATTATTAATAAGACAAACGGCTCTTCTTTGAATGAAGTCAAGAATGCTAAGTGTTGCAGGGGACGCCTTTCCCCAGACATGAGAGCAATATTCTAAAGAGGGTCTGATTTGGGATACATACAGAGTATACAGATTGGAAGAAGATAAATACTTTCTGTCTCGAAAAAGGAATCCAAGCTTTTTTGAAACTGCCGAGGCTATGGAGGTAATGTGTTTATGCCAGTTGAAGTTATTCTCAAAAGTAACGCCAACAAGATTAAACGACTCTTTGTTCTGCAGAACTTGGCCGCTCATATGTAACGGATGAACATTGGCAGACTTTTTTCGCTACAGCGAACATGACCGTGTTTTTGAGAAAATAAACTGAACAAGATTTTTGGCGCCCTAATCCAAGATAAGTTTGAGGTCTTGTGAAAGAGATATCTGCATTGACTTGCGCTTGTTTTCCAAATCGAAATTACATGGTGGCTTAAGAAATTGAATACTAGAGTAAAAGGTACTATCGTCAGCGAAACTATGAATGGGATTGATTGTGGAAGATAGAAGATCGTTAATGTGTAGAATAAACAGCACTGAACCCTGGGGCACCCCAGCATTAATTTGGTAGAAGCTGGAGGAATGACCATCTACACTAACTGATATACGTCGATTAGAAAGGAAACTGGAAAGCCACTGCATTGTGCACTATATGTGCGCCGCAACCATTATCGACAAAAAACAATTTAAATTTGACTTTAATTTTCCAAGCATATTATTAAAACTTTCCTTTATAAACATTAAAATTGAAGTTTGCATTGTTTTTACAAAATGCCACAATTTTTGGGCTTTAATTATTCTTTTCTAATATCTGGGTTTAACTACTTTACAACTTGATCTTGAAAATTCAATACTTGTACACCTTAAACCAAACAAAATTAAAGGCAGTTGATTAGTTTTAATAACAAAAAGCATGTTCTTAAGTAAGTTTTTCTCAGTAGAAATAATATATATATATTATATATATATATTTTATATATATATATATATAATATATTAAAAATATATATATATATATATATATATATATATAATATATATATATTTTTTAAAATTTGTATCTTGGTTTAATAAAACGGAAGTATTTTCTAAATAAAATTTTATATTAAAATTAATTTTTAAAATAATATTTTAAAAAAGCCTTTAAAAAAATACTAAAATAACAATTAGAAAAAAACCCTTAAACTAATAATATATATATGATATATATATATATATATATATATATATATATATATATATATATTTATATATATATATATATATATATATATATTATATATATATATAAAATATATATATATATATATATATATATATATATATATATAAATATTTATATATATATATATTTATTTATATATATATATATATTTAATATATATATATATAGAAAAATGTAACATCTTGACCGATAATTGAATAAACAACTGGAAGGTTATTAGGGATTCGGTCTTTATGCCTTATTAAAAGTTAAACACTTTTTAGCAGTCCCGAGCTTTCGGAAAATTTATTTCCTTTTTCAAAGGCTGCAATATGTAAAAAAACCTTGGTTACATGAGATAAAAGATAAATATTAAAACTTACCGCTAACATGTTAATGGAAAATGACTAATGCCACACCAGAGAACTTCATATTATAAATTAAAAACTTTAAAGTTTTATATATATATATATATATATATATATATATATATATAATATATATATATATATATATATATATATATATATATATATATATATATATATATATATATATATATATATATACATATTTGTACCGTATTAAATTATTATTCCTTATGTTAATTTTTATATACATATAACCAACAATTTTATAAACTTTGTATTATAATAAAATAAACAAACACGCCTATAAATCAACATAATCATTTTGGAAAGGCGAAAAGTTGATATGATTTTTAAGAAGAGTGTGGGTTCAAGTTTATTGATCTCTTTCACATAATATGTCTTCTGAATGACTTATCAACTTTCTAAAATTATTTTGCAATGGTGATTTAGCATAAAAGAGGATTCTTAAACTGATTTTTGCGAAATTATGTCTGATGCTTTCGTTTTAATTTTGTTTAGACTAGGTTAGGAGTGTCTCTTTGTGTAGACGAGTAGATACACCGTCAAATAAATAGAAAAAATGGTTACGCAATTAGATGTTTATACTGATAATTTTAATAATTGTATTACAAAGCAGAATAATGTTAAAAATGTAGAAATTAACGATACATTTGTAAGTCTTTAATTGTTAATCGAAAAAATTATTTGGCTTCTCTCTAGATTAAAGAAAAAATAAATATTTATTTTAAATTTTCTATGAATTTAAATATTTAGTAAATTGTGAAGGGAAAGTCTCCCCTTGCGAAAATATAATCAAAACACACAAATATTTATTTAAATAAATAAACCTAATAAAAATGTAAAATAATTTTAAATGGGTGCCCTCTGCTAATAAAGAAAAAGAATATTAAAAAGAAATAAAATTTAAATTTACTTGCAAATAGGAAGGGATATCTACACGTCGACATGTTTTGATGATTCTCGTCAGGGTATATCCATATTTGTTAAAAAAATTGTTATTATTATTATTATTTTTTTTATTATATTTTTTTTACAAATATGGATATACCCTAACCAGAATCATCGAAACATGTCGACGTGACATGCGACGGCTTCATATTTGTAAGTAAAATTAAATTTAATTTCTTTTAAATAATCTTTTCTTTTATTAACAGAGGACACCAATTAAGAAATATTTTACTTTTTTTACATTTTCATTAGGTATACTTATTTAAAGAAATAATAAATCATTTTTATGCATTTAGTTATATTGTTGCAAGGGTAGAGTTTCCCTTATATACTTTTAAACAATAAAATAAAATGTAAACGTCAAAAGTTTTGTCAAAAAGATACTAAAGTTAGGATTATGCAAAAAAATTTAATTAAGTTAAAATAAATTAAAGTAACCCAAGAAGAGATATGAGTAGCATTATAACTAGAAAATAAAAAACAGGGTATTTTTAAATAAGTAAAAAATATATAAAAAAAAAAACCAATATAATAGTAAGTACTAACATGCAATAATGGCCGTCGTTAGGACAATAAAATATCACCTGTCGTTTTAATTTTAAAATGGATTTTTTTCTCATATCTTATGTTTTTATAATTTGGAAATCAGGTTTTTAAACTATTTTTCTCTTTACAAAAAGAAAGTAAAAAAGTACTGCATATTAATGAACTAATATAATATAAAAAAGTATAGTATAAATAAAAGTATATATATATATATATATATATATATATATATATATATATATATATATATAATATATTGATATTTTTTTAAATCTTTATGACAGCTCACGAAGGATTATTATGTATGTATATTATAACCTACAGATTATATATACATATATAAACCTAAGTACCAAAGTACCGTGAGTGCCGGGTTTTCCGGTGTTTAACCTAATTCTTTCCAGTTGTTCCGTCAACGTTGTCCAAGCACTGAAACATGCAAATGTTGCATTTCACAGCACCTTTTAGATAACGCGGTAGCAGAGATCTCTGGCAGTAGTGCCACCACGGATGTTATTTTAAATAACTACTACCTAAAGGTGTCTCTCCGGCTCTGGGAATCGAACCCGGACCGCCGGGGTGGCGAGCCGAAACTCTGACCACTACGCTGCCGGAGAGATAAACAATATGTGATCAAATGGTTTTAATTATACACATAAATTAAAAATTAAGTTAAGTTAAGCTCAGAAGATAACCAACTTTTAACTTTCTTAACTTATTTTAATTTTTTAACCTTAACATAAAATGAAATAAACATTTCCTTTTTAAAATAATTAAACTCCTACACTTGCATGTTTTCACACAAATGCCCTTATTTATATCCCAACCGCTGTGTTCATACATCGTCGTTGTGGTTGGCCCAGTAGGATCTTTTGAAACATGCTCTAGTGTTGCTGGTTATCGGCAACTCTTTTGGCTAGCGTATGGAACGGGATCCGAAGCTAAGATGAACACAAGGCTTAACTCAAGGTGTTAGCATACCGTGCTGATGAGTGAATGACATCCTGTGCCTTAAACAGGTGTCTCCAACAGTGCCTCTGAGATGCAGGGCGACCTCTCAGAGTATCTAGCCTTACTGCGGTAATGCGGGGCTTTGCCGTGGTGGTCTATTACTTCCCTAGCTCCAAACAGAAAGCGGACAGAACCGCTTTCATAGGAAAAAAGTGACAAAGGTGAGCTGACCGAAACGGATAAATCCGTTTCAAGAGGTGCCACTCAAGGTCACAAGCAGACAAAGGTGCGCCGACCGAAACGGGTGAATCCGTTTGGTAAGGTGCCCCTGAAGTCACCTGCGCCCGTTTCACGGGGAAGGGTTAATCCATCCCGAACAAAAAGATGCTTAGGAAGGGTCTCCTGAATCCAACCAGAAGGCGGACAGAACCGCCTTTATAGGAAAAAGGGTTCCCTATCTTTAAACAGAAAGCGGATAGGACCGTCTTCATAGGATAAGGCCTGAGATGCGGCCTCAGAAAGAACATCTGGTTCCTCTAACAAGGAACTACTAGCTACCCACTTCACTAGATCGGGTGAGGAGGGCATGATGGATCTAATCGTCTACTCGTCATACTCTCCAGGAGACAGGGACACCAGAACACATCAGAACACATTGTGCTCGTGTCCGGTAGCGACACGAGTAAGAGGAGATTTAAGAACTCTCTCCCTCGGTATCGGATTCATTAGAAGTCCGATCCTATTGGGAGAAATATAAAAATGTGTGAGCCACAATAGACCGAGCGGTCGCAGTGGAGGGCGTAAAAAGTCCACTCACTTTAAACCTACCTTAAACCTACCTTATTTATATTAACTTAATTTTTGTTAACTTAACTTAACCTAATTTTTTTGCATAATCCTACCTTAAGATTATTATTTCATTAATAATTTCCTTTAATTGTTGTTTAGTTATAAATAATACCATTTTTGTTGCGTGATTCAAAACTATTTTATCAGCAGTTAGTTTTATTAAAAACTCAAGGATATATAGGGTAAAAAACAATTTTTACTTGCTTAAGAATAAATTACCCTTATTTTTTTTAAATACGGCAAAATGTTAAAAGAAAACTTATTTGGAATCAAAAGTTAGACTTAAATACCAGGTCATGGCCTTCTATTTAAAGTTTTTTTTTTTTTTTTTGAAAAATTTTCAAATAATTCTGATAAATATTTAATACTTTCTTAAATTAGCTGCAACTAAATCACTTTTAAATAAGATTTTAAATTGAAACGTTCTTCTAAAATTTATCTGAATTTATATTTCCTTTAGCTAACCGCCAAATTAATAAGATGTTTTGATTGGGAAGTTGGGCATAAAAATACCCTTTAAACGTTTTTCTTGTTAGTTGCTCTAATTTGTTTATATTTGTTCTGTTACATGTACTTTTTTCTTTGTTTTTTTTTTCATTTTTATACATTATAATTTTAGTTAGAATAATAACAAGGCGACAGATGTTCGTCCACACAGTGGACGAATAAAGTTTTTTAATATTCTTCCACATATGTGTGGACGATTAGTTAAAAATGGTATTTGTCCACACATATTAAACGTATGTGTATGTGTATCAATTACCATTTTTAATAATATATAACTTATAAATAATATGTAAATATATAAAATATAACGCGTTTATCGTTTTTTAGCTTGACTAAATTTTCCAATAACCACACAAACTATCTTAATTTAGAAAAAACTTTAACAGTACCACTTACATATTTCATCCAAAATAGGATGCTTTGCTTAAGCATATAATTTTTTTTCTAATTTACGTAACTTTTGTGTCCCAACAAATTTTGTATGTCAAATTTAACGTTTACACCACTGCTTTAAGTTAGGACAAAGGTATGATTTGTATAATGCTTATAATATGCTGATATCAAACCTGTGATTGTGTGGACGTGTAACTTTTAATCTTAATCATCCACACATGTGGACGTTTGATGAAACAAAATATTCGGCGAAACATGACAATAACAATATATTACATGTGTGGACGAATATCCACTGCCTTTTAAATTGTCTAAGGTTTAGGTTTTGCACACGAGCTTATTTGGGCTTTTTTATGCATATATCTATGTGTCATAAACTAAAGTAGAAGAGAAGCTTTAATCAAACTTGGCTCTTTACCTTTTTTCTATCAATAAAACTATAATAATGTTTAATAATACACAGCCACACAAGATTATTATGTGTATCCACTGCCGGATAGAAATTTCTATCAAACAGAGATAATTTAAAATTTTCCCCAGCATAACTTTGGATCCTAAATAACTTTTTTTTCAACACTTTGCTAAATTTTTTAAAATAACGGCACTTTACTTTTGAGAATTTTTCAATTTTTTTGACATACTTTGTATATCCTTGAACTTTTAATAAAACTTAAAGCTGCTAAGTGTCCGACTATGCACCAACTTTTATAAGAATTACATTTTGCTTATAAATTACAAATAAATAAGTTGATGCTATTAGCCGTTACTATGTGGTAATTAATCATCATGAAGAACACTGATAAATAAAACTACTATGTTTTTACCACTAAAATATATTCACAATTATTGTTACTGCAGTTTCAACTCACAGAGTCATTTTTAAACAAAATTTTTTCAGACTAAAGTATCAATACAAAAATAAGGTGAATTTATACCTTTAAAGTGGTAAATATATTCTTAGGAAGCGGCGACTTATTTTAAAAAAAAGACTTAAAACTTTAGCACCCTGTAGTTTAAAAGTTGAGACTTTTAGCACATATGTTTATATAAATTTTTGTCCTTAAAGTGGACTCAGCGCCTTGTTTATAAAATAGGGCTATTATTGGATTACAAACATCCTGTTAAAAAACCGTTTAGGAAACAACTAAGTTTGTTAATAATTCGAGCTTAAATTTAACGAAAAACTTCCTAAACAGTTTCCTAGTTGATTACAAATGAAAATGTGTACTTACCCTTAATTAAATGCAAATAATTTTAAATAACCTTAGAAATTATACAGCTTTTTAAGTAATATGTAAATAAAATTATTACTTCATTACATTTTAATTAATTTCAAATAAAAAAATTGTTTTGCTTTTTAACAAAGTTTATTAAGAGGAAAATGGTTATTAAACTGGAGCAAGATTTAGTAAGATAATTAATTAACATTGTCTATTATAACTAAACTATTAGAAGCACCCAGAAGCTATCTTAGACAATGTTCTGTTAGCGACGCACTAAATAAACGACATTTTAATCAAGCTATTATTAATAAAAGCAATCAATTTTGTTGTAGAATAATATTGTGCTTCATAAGGGACTACCTCGTTACCAATTAGGAGAGTTGAATTATAGATAATTTTATGAATAGGTTACATAATTAATTACGTATAATAGCTAAATTGTTTCATAAATAAAGAGATGTTAGCAAAATCATTAATTTATACTCCGACTTCTTAACAAATTATTTACAAAAAAAAAATACCTATATTGTGTTGTTGTTACTAGCCAAGGAAGTTTGAAGGTTAATGGAAACCCAATACTATGACCTATTCGATCAAAAAATGTCCAGCCCACTATAAAACTAACTGTCATTAAGAGGCCCTTATGACTTTGCGCAGTAACATAATTCTACGAAAGTTTGTAATGTGTTGCCTACCTACTCACCGATAAATCAGTATGTACGTAGGCAACACATTACATTTTTGACAGAGTCGGGGACCCGTTTTCGTGTGCGACGGTGCGGCGTTTATAAAACCATACCCGCGTTGTGCCGTTGTCGTCTCATAAACTTTTCCAAGCGAATTACATGTTTCGTTGTCGTTTGTACCGTATTGATTTCGATTGTTTTGCCTTGTGTGATTTTATTTTGTGGTTGCGAAAGTTTTTTGGATTGATAAAAACCCTCTTATTTTAGTGATTAGTGTTTATTAAATTATGACTATAATTTTGTGTTAATTGCTTGTTACTTGCAATATCGTAACAAAATGCCTGAAGGTTGTATGGTTTTGACTTTCAAATCCAAGGGTAACATACACGAAATACCCCTGATTTGGAAAACAAGCGCAGGTCAATTCAAATATTACTTTCATAAGACCTTAGACTAACCTTCAATTGGGGCTTCAAAAATTTTTTCCAGTATAATTATCCAAGACACAGTCATGTTCGGTGTCGCGAAAAGAAGTTATTTAATCATTTTGGCCTTACTTTCGAGGATAACCTTAACTGGCACAAACATATTACATCCATAGTCTCAGCTGCTTAAAAAAGCTTGGATTTCTCTTTCCTACAACTCTTATTAATCTTGATTCCATTGAAAAAATTGAAAAAAGATATGTTTGTATTATTAATAATCTCACGCTTACAGAAAAGCCTCCTACTCTTTCCTGTCGACCAACGGAAATTACCCCCTAATAACAAACTGCCGTAAAAGCTCCAAAAATTTCAGGATTTTTGGAGCTGGAGGCTGGAGGCTGGAGGAGATATGTTGCATTTTTATAGGTATTTTCACGGCTTCTGCTCTGAGCAGTTGGCAAGTATAATTCCTCTGACTGCTCCCAACAGAGCAACACGTAGTGCCACTTATATGCATTCTTTTACAGTTCAACTTAAGAAGCGAACTTCCCACTTTCTTCGATTCGTCATCCCCAGAGTGGCCAGAGTGTCTATACTGGAATCTGCTACCCCTAGAAATTTTCCCTTTTCCAAATATGTAAGTCTTGTGTAGATAAACTCCTCTTTACCACACTTAACGGTACGTTAGTATTGAAGCCTTAGCCTTGGTGAAATGTCTGACAATATAAAAAAATGCCTATGTAAAAAATTCTATACTTCTCGTCAAATTTGTTTATGTTACCTGCATAAGGTGACACCATTTTATTGTACTTATATTACTATACAAATTCTAAATTTATAAAATATTGTATAACCCTAAAACACAAACAACCAGTTCAAATTATGGTAGGTTTTTACTTTACTTGACCCTTGCCGATTTTGAAGATTTTTTGCATACAGAGGCGCTGATTACACATTTAAAGTAATATCCTTAAATATGATAATTAGATTAAACTTATTTGCATAATCTTGCCCTTCTTTTATCATAAAATTCATGGTAAGTACATAAAACTATTATTTAATGTTTGAAATTTATTTTAAAAAATCGTGTTTTCAATTATTTTATTAAGATTTTTAGTAAAAATACATACATCTCAAAAATAACGACCATTTAAATAGATGGCTGTGAAGTGGTGCCATCTATTCTTTCCATAGCAAATCACATGATATAAAATCCAATATTACACAATAATTTTAAATATTCTATAATAGTTTCGTTAATTAACCAACAATGTTGTGCAAAAAAAAAAAGGGAAATTATAGTTAGTTTGAATTTGACATTTGATGATACAATGGTAATAAAGGATTATGGAAGTCCGGACCTGACCTATTGTTCACTGTGCAATTTCTGCGGGGCCTATTTTCCTATTTCCGCTGCCCTGCACGCCTGGACAATTTTGTTCTACAGCATTGGCCTCCCATACACCTTTAAACTTTCTTGTTACTAGCCGGTTCATTTTAATAAATTCTTTTTTTGTATTTTCCAATTATGGATTTTTAGGCTAAGAATTTTTATCGATGTTACGAGAGCCCTGTATATCGGTTATTACTGAAGAAAAAGAAAAATTTTAAATGGCAATATTTTGTACATTTTTACGTGGCGTACTATTTTTTTTTCTTTTAGTTAAGGCACCGGACAAACACTACTAGAAATACAAATCACGTGCTTTCTGAACGCAACAATTTTCTGTCAGTACAACAGCGCTAAACTCCTGTACAATTAACTAACGCATTATCAAAACTCATCATAGATGGCAGCACATAATAAAAAAAGGCGAATGCGCAGGTATTACGTTATTTTTCCCCAATTCCAACAAAAATAAGATTTTGCTGAAATACATTACTTAACAACTGATTATTTTAATAAATAAGCAGTTGTTAAGTAAGATTTCAGCAAAATTTTATCTTTGTTAGGATTGGGTAAAATTTTAAATTTGCAAAAAATAAAGCAAACAAAAAATGTTATTGTTAACGATATATTAAAAATTGATTTGTTATAAATACAAATATTTTGAGAAAACCAGGAAAATTATGGGACATTTGCCCCAAATTTTCTATAAAAAACAACAAAAAATTACATTCCAGAAATAACAGTAACAAATAAAACATAAACTCTGTAAACAAAACAGGAAACTTCAGAATAAATAAAAAATGATCTCTGATAACAACATAAATTCTAATACCTAATATAACACAGGCATAATAAAATATATTCTAAAAATTAACAATAAAACTTCTAAAACTATCACAGCCGGGGTTGAATGAGATACTTCTAAAACTGTCACAGACGGGGTTGAATGAGATCACGCTGAAAGGTTCCTATAAAACAAAGAAGCTAGGTAGTATTGGCTTATCCAGAACAGACTAAAAATACATAAAATATGATATGAAAACTTTAGCTATTAATTTAGGCAAAGACAAATCAGCGGGCAAAAATATATAAAGAATTTAAATTAATGTGGTAACTGAAAAATAAACATAAATATTAAAAAAAAATTGTAAAAATTATTGTTTAAATTTTTGTATTATATATTTATGTCTATCGCTTAGTCCTTTTTTGAATTTAAAACTATTTTTCCTTTCTTTAAGATACTTATAAAAACAAATTTTTAAAGTTAGGTTAAATATTATTCATAAAAGCACTTATGGTCTAAACAAAATGAAAAGAGCTTGCAGTGAGCTTCCAAATATTGTTGTCTAAATAAATGACAGTCCTTATGACAACGGTAATATAAAAAATTTACTCCCATTCAAATAATATGCTAAGATGACTTTGATTTTACACGCTAAGAAAAAATGCATAATCAGATGACTGACATTAACGGGATATTTGTCTGCTTTATTGTTTGGGCCGGGCCCTGTGGTTTTAACTTCCGTTTTCTAAAATGTGAATTTTATAAAGGTCTAGTGGCGGTAAAAACTATATTTAAACTTGAGATTTCGGAATCGGTACTTCGGGACCGGTTAAACTAAAGATTGTTAACTGAAAGATAGATTTTTTAAAAGTAAATAAAAAAACAGTTGATGTGAACATCAGTTTAATCATTAGATTTTTTTACAGTTTACCCGCAATTTTTAAATAATTATAAAAAGTTTGGTGTTTAAATTATTCTTTAACTAGGTTTTTGACATAAAAAAGAAATCTTAAATATAAGTCCCCTCTACATAGTTTTATTAGTTTTTGGATAATAAAGAAAAAAAAGGTGCAAAAATGGTAGTTTTAACTAATTTATATATAAAGTATAGTATAAATCATTGATAAGGTAATGTAATTTGCAGTCGACTGGTAAAATATCATATAAAGTGATCCAAAAAAAAATTGGGTAATAGCTCAAAAACCTTTGCTAATGCTAAAAAAATCAGTGTTTCACTAAAATTTACACAAAAATCTACAAAATATTGCTATTTAGAGTTTTTATCTATCTCTTATAATAACCGATATACAGGACCCCGTAAAATTGACAAAAATTTAAAACTCCCTATATATCCAAAATAAATCGAGTTGGTTTTGAAATTTTAACACATTTAAATTTGTTTAAAAAATCTGTCCCAAACCGAATTGCTCTATTTTTTACGGTTTCCTCAATACCCTGTAAATACAACCAAACTGCGCCTCCCTGTACATGTTCAGTTGAAAAAAAAAATATTAAATTGGGCTAAGAAATATCTACGATGCTATAAATTTTATTAAAACATTAACGTTATATTAATTTTCTTTATTTTAATATAAAGAAAACTGCTTCCAAATGCTTAGATGTCAATTAAAAATCAACAAGATTGAAATCTTGAACCCTTTTTTATTTGTTGTAAATATTTCTATATGTATTTTTTTTATTTCTAAGAAAATTCTTTTGTTAATATTATTTCTAATATGTAAAATTTTCATTTTATTTAGGTTGTCCTCATGTCCTGTGTCGATAATGTGTTCTGATAAAGCACAAGATCTTTTTAGTTTAATGTCACTTTATGTAGTGGATTTTTTTTTGCTAAGTTTTTGTTTTGTTTGACCTACTTATTTTTTAATACAATTATGACAAGAAATACAATAAACGCATATTTTATAAATTGTTTTATTTACAACCATATATGTAATATTAAAATTACCAGCTCTAATGAAGGTTTGAAAGTATCACATTACTTACGTTTACTTCCCTCTTCCATTATCTCCACACATTTCCCTGTAAATACCCCAAGAGAGTAGAGGGCTTTTTTACCATGTCACTGAAATATGCCATCAAGACTGTCTCTGACGCAATATTCTTAGCATTTTTTTCTAAACACTGTTTTCGTATACC
Source organism: Listronotus oregonensis (assembly GCA_019359885.1). Classification (NCBI taxonomy): domain Eukaryota; kingdom Metazoa; phylum Arthropoda; class Insecta; order Coleoptera; family Curculionidae; genus Listronotus; species Listronotus oregonensis. The sequence continues at coordinate 319,786 of JAHBCN010000254.1, forward strand.
TTGAATGCTTTTTCATACCGCCCCCTACTTTTCTCTGGAAGCAATCTTGCTTCTCTTCTTACTGCAGCTATTTAAAATATAAAAAAATATTTTTTGGCATATGGCTCTCAATTAAAAAAAAATATTACGCGGTTTTCAAAACGATGGAAACCTGGTAAAACATGTTTTCTCCGAAAGTAACCTTGCTTCTTCTCTTACTGCAGCTTTCTTTTGTTCTGATGGGGCACCATTGTTAGAATAATCTTCATTATCAGTATCGGTCAGCTTTTTTCTTAACACAAATTTAAAAAATCAAACCAGAAATTTAAAATTGTTTGAGGATATAATATATTGTCATAACTGTAACAAAACTAGAAGAAACTAAAAAATTAGAACATGTATGCAAATTTAATGAAACTTTTACATATCGAAAAATATTACTAACAAAAAAGTCAATTTAAAAAAATATTACGTTGTTAAAAGTATGCTTTTTGCTAATTGCAAAATTTCGGGGTTTCCAAAAGGATGGAAACCTGGTGAAACATGTTTTACCTTGTTGGGGATGGTCACATCCGCTGTATGCCAAACGCTCGAAAAGTCCAAAAAACAATCCTCTGTAAAAGTAAGGAGAGATTTAAATAACTCTGGCGCAATCTAACAGACTAATCACATTGCAACCCGTAAAGCACATTAATACGAAAAAATGTTAAAAGCTAAAAAATGCAAATAATGCTAAAAAGTGCCAAAGTGCAAAACAGACACCTTTTGACAAAGGAGAATTTTTTTTATGGAACAGTAGGTCATGTAATACTTTATTTAGGTCTTTCTATAATGCCTAATTTCACCTTTAAATTGGGACCAATTTTAGATTTGATTTTCTGATTCCAACGTAGTTTCTTACTGCCAGTAATTTTTACCTTCATATGTAACAATAAATTTCAGTGGCTATGGTTCGGAAACTATGTACTTCTGGTAAAGATATTTTTTTTCCATAGGGTTTTTTGTCCATTTAAAAAGTGGTAATAATATTAAAAAAAGCAGCTATTAAAAGTTATTTTACCGATATTTTAAAACTTATCTAGAAACATGTTATTAATTATTTACCCCATGCTCTGCTTTTTTAAGGCCGATAAACAATTTTAGACTGTGTGTTTAGTGTTTATATCCACATTAATAAAAAAATAAAATTTTATCAGAAATAAATGACGTTTAAAAAACTATTTAAAAAACTTTCATAAATAGATTATTAAGAATTTACATGCAATGTTATTAAGACGGTATATGATTGGCTGGGTTCGTGATAAAATGCTTAACCATTAACACGTAAGGACGATAACAGAGATAGAAGAAACGCCAATTTACTTTTATGAATGGAAATTAATTTTTATGTTTATATTTTAATTGATAGATTAGCTAATGATAGATAGTAAATAATTAATAAAATATATTTTTATTATTTTATTTTACTTATGTTTTTCCATAATATTTACAAATAAAGAGATATTAAAAATATTTAGTTCAAGGACCCATTCAGTACAAGGAAAGATGCCAAGAAAAAAAAATTTAAGAATATAGAGTACAGAATCACACTTTGCATTAAAAAAAGATTTTAAATTAAGTTATTACCTTTAAACAAACTTTCTTTAAGACAATTGGCTGCCAATTTTGATCCTCCTGATAATTTTTATTTTTTAACAGTTGCTTCTGTTTCTCATAAAAAGTTTAAAAATATATTTAAGGAACAAAAGATCAAGGGCATCCTTACTCTTCTTAATACAAAGAAATCCATTGGACTGAAGCAAGCGTACAAGCAATCGAAAAAAAACATGCTCCTGAATTTGCACATATCCTCATTTGCTTGTTCTTTTCAGGATAGTCGCTTATCTACAATTTTTCCCTTAAAAAGGACCCAATTTTTTTTTTAAATAAAAAAAGGGAAAAAAATTCCACCCAAAGGATTAATTGCAGATCTTCTTTCATTTGTTTTATATTGACAAATCTAAAGGTCGATTTACACGTTGCCAGCAACTAGTGACAGACACCGTTGCACTGGAATGCTAGTGAACTGTCGCTGTCCCGTAAAACTTCCATAATTATATTTTGTAATTTTGTTTTCGTATATTTTACTGAAAATTACTAGGGCATCGAACAAATTAGTTAATCAAGTAGTATTTTTTTTAGTTTTGTGTTTTGCTGATAAACTAAAGAGGAAACCAAGATCATCATGGGTTAGAGAATGGATAAATAATATTGAGAGGTTGGGGCATCATAGACCATAATTATGGAGGTTTAAACAAATAATTTCCAGGAGTATAAGACTGTAAGAGGGCCTGCACCAAATTAGTTTTAAGAACTACTAGGTATACTAAGCTCATTCATTATCAGCAAAATATTTTGATGTGCGAAGCTATGACAAACCCAAACTTGAGATAACCTTTCCATTTCTAGCAACAAGAACAAACTTTAAAATATCACCAATCATCAGAACTGTTTCAAATTTTTAAGCAAGTGTGTTTACACCGCTCCAGTGGTTAGCACCTGTGTTATGGTGTCATGGAGGGGCAAGACAGGACGCCAGTAAAACAAAAACATTTGTTTAACCGGAACCGCCGGTCGCTGGCATGCCTGTCTTTTACTGGCTAGTCCAGTTACTGGCATGATGCATTTACACGATGCCAGAAGCTGGGCTCCAGTGACTGGCAACCTCAGACAGAATGCAAATTGGCAGTAAATAAATATACCTTAAAGGCCGGGTTTACAATACGAGTTGTTGATTTGACACTGGACAGCTACTGCATCTGTAAGCTTACATGACATTAGCTGGACTTGCCGTGCCCGGTCACATAAGTGCGACCTGTTGCCCTGAGAGTAGACAGCAGCTGCGTTTGTATGCTTGCATCTTGTGGTAGCTGAGTGGCTATATAGGTCTAGTATGATGTTGTAGTAAAATACATTAGTGAGCACAGGTTATACTGTAATAAAAGTGAAGAGCGGTTACAAAAATACTTTGGCATACAACTTTTTTGCTATTGTAACTTTAAGAAGTTCTGGTTATACAGAGAACTTATATTTTTGATCTTTTTGTTGTTGCAAAGTTGTTAACAAACCTTAATATATTTTTTAACTGCTACTAGCAAAGCATAAAAACATAACAAAGAATGAACCCGACGTCGTCTAGACTTACGAGCTACTATAATTTGGTAATACCGTGCAAGTTGACGTCCTGCTGCTTGTGGCCTGGCCGATAGTAACTCGTATAATTTCGCTTTGATTAGCTGCGTTGCAGTAATGAATGCTAGTTATAGGCATTTTCATGGCTTCCGCTCTAAAAAAGTAACCCGAATAATTCTTTTTCTAATTTTGACAAAAAAAGTGACACTTTTTTAAACTTATTGACGTTGTCAAATATCTTAGTTTTTATAACTAGTTACGAAAAGTAAAATTTTTCGCAACTGGTAATAATAAGTAAGATATTTGACAATGTCAATGAGCTTTGAAGTGTTACTTTAAATGTCAAAATTAGAAAAATTAAAAAGAATAACATTATATACAAAATTAGAAAAAAATTTGTGTGAAACATGTTGGGAAACACTATTTTTCATATACCTTCTTAAGAGTAATTTTGTATTTTTGCGATTTATCGTTACTCAACATAACCAGCGTTTTATACTATTGCCAATTAAAGTATATGTTTTTTTTTAATTATCGAAAATTCGACACACAGGATGCTTAAGTGCGTTCGTGGAATAGTTATTTACATAACAAGGAAAAAAATGCCTCTTTTTCTCCCGCGCAAATGTACTTAACTCCAGAGGAATGTATATAATTTTTTCTAATACTTTTCATTTAAATTTTCAAAAATTATCTTTGAATTTTGTGTTCTATTATCAAATTGTGTTTTAATCGTTTGGATGAACCCCTGTATTAAAAACTTGTCAAAGTATAACGTAAGATTTGAAGTCATTAACAAAACATACATTATTTGGCATGCTCGGGTGGAACAGGGAGGTAAAAATTTTACCTCACCAGGATTTACCTCACCAGGAAGTTAAAGTGTTGTTTTCTACCCATATTCAGGGGTTAAAAACGGTATTTATTAAGAAGGTAGTAGAAAAAACATTTTAAGAATTTTTGCTTACCAGCTACTATTACTTGCTTGCTTATTACTACTTGCTACATGTCATTCTTATGCGTTCTTATGCATTCCTTTAGCTGCCTCTTACCTCGCTTATATCATGCTACATTAGTCGTTACATTAGGCTATATTCTTTTGTAAATTGCCCCAAAATAAAGAAAAAAATATTAATAGAAACACGAATTATGTCAAATTAAGCAAAAATTTAACTAGATGTTTTTACTAACAAAAAAATGTCAGTGAACTAGATAAACTAATTGGCACATCATCTTATAAAAAATAGTGAATCACAAAGGATTGTGTTTTCACTTAATAAGGCATTTCATGGATTGTAATTACAAAGTGTTCTCGCCTTTCTTAAACTCCATAGTAATTAATTTTATCCGGTATAATTTTGCAGTTCAGTTAATAACGAAAATAGCTATTTATAATAATTTATTAATTATCGTGATTTGTTACATGTATAAAATATAGGTAATATGTAATTATAAACAAAAGTGCGGGTTTTCTCCGTGACCCACATTTATATAAAGGAGTGAAGATCTGTTGTATACACACACTAATAGCGTTTTCCACTCGTAGAAATATTGTAAGATAAGTATATTTCTATCCCATTTTTTAATATATATATATATATATATATATATATATATATATATATATATATATATATATATATATATATATATATATATATATATATATATATATATATTTATTAATATAATATATATAATTTAATTTAATTGTACACAAATGTTGTTAATAGATCAGTTTATGTTTTACCTCCGATCAGTCACGCGATGAAGGGCTACATATAGCTTTTGTCGGAAAGGGCGGTTTACGGTGCCGTATTTAGTGATTTTAACCCTCTGGGATCAAGGAGAGACTAACGCCAAATAGTGTAGTTCTTCTAGGGCTAACCGCTGTAAACAGAAGATTCCCACAAGCTAGCCTTTTCTGTTTTTTGTGGGGGCACGAGGTAGCGACAGCACTGACAGAAAGCTGTTATTAGACCAATGAATAGAGATTTTTTCGCACACTTAAATTTAGCCGGAAACAACCTGTGTCATCTGTTAAAACATAATAAACAGATAAAATTCCTGCTTTTGTCGCCAGCGAATTTGTTACAGTAATTGTTTAAACAATAAAAACTGTAAAAAAGGTAATTTTTTTAATTTTTCGCGTATACCTTAAAAACTATTGGAGATATCACGATAGGCATATTTTAGAGAATTAAAAAACATACAAAATGGTTTTTTATAGAACTTTCTCCGAGCATTTCTTGCCGAGAAATCCGAAAAAACTTCAAAAATGGACCTTTTTTCAAAAAATCAAATCTTCGGTATAAAGATTAAAAAGTAATTTTTCAGGAAATGATAGATAATAATATATAGTTTAACCACGCAGAGAATGATTTCTGTCGGATTTATAGTTTTCGATTTAGGGCTCAACAAAAATTTAAGGGCTTTTTTTGCAAGGCTCACCGTTTTAAGGCCGATCAATATATTTCAATTCTGAAAACGGCATATGAAAGTAGAGATCGAAATCTTTCTCTCCATGTTTTAAATTTTTTGCTTAGGGGGTAGGAAATCGGCGAAAAAAGTCTTTGAAAGTCGTGCAAAACGCGAAAAACGGCGATCAAAGCAGAGTAGTGTAGCGGCAGTGGGGGAGCGAGGCAACGGAGGAGAAATGCATATTAGTCCGGGTAAATCTGTAATTTACCGTCAAATGATTTTGGAAGGTCATGAATCGAAATAAAACCTTTTGCATTTTCTTTAGAAACAGATCAACTAAAAACTGTCGGAAAGAAATAGTAAATCCTACGAAAAGGTTTTTTTAACCCATTTTCAACTTTTTACTCCCCAAGCATAAAACTATTCCAAAAAAACATTTCCTTTATAGACTTTTTGGGCCACTGAATTCGAATATGACATTAGGAATTATATTTAAGGGCTTAGAAATGCTTAAACAGGCACCTCTAATTCATATATTTTGCTAAAAAGAGTTTTTCCTCATTTTTACTGTTACATATAGATTTTAATGGTAAAAAACTTTTTTTTAGCCAAATATATGTTTTAGGGGTGTAAGAAGAAAAAAAAAAGGGTGAATTCAGCCCTTCTAAGCCCTCAAATGTAATTTCTAATATCTTGTTAGAATTCAGTGACCCAAAGAACCTATATGTACCATTAAAAATATGGAAAAAAAACTTTTTTTAGGGAAATGTTTGTTTTAAGGGTGTATGGGTTAAAAAAAGGGTGAATTCAGCCATTTCAAGCCCTCAAATGTAGTTTTTTATATTATATTTAAATTCAGGGGCCCAAAAAACCTATATGTACCATTAAAAATAAGGAAAACTTTTTAAGCGAAATGTACGTTTTAGGGGTGTAGGAGGAAAAAAAAGGGTAAATTCAGCCCTTTTTTAAATGTAATTTCTAATATCATATTTAAATTCAGTGTCCCAAAAAAACCTATTTGTACCATTTAAAATGGGAAAAAAACTATTTTTTTATAGAAATGTATGTTTTAGGGGTGCAGAGGGTAAAAAAGGGTGAGTTTAACCCATCTAGACTCTCAAGTATAATTTCTAATGTTATATTCGAATTCAGAGGCCAAAAAAACCTATAAAAGAAACGTTTTTATGGAATAATTGTATGCTTGGGGGGTAAAAGGGTTAAAAAACCCTCTTCGTAGGATCCACTATTAATTTTCGACAGTTTGCACTTGATCTGTTTCTTAAGAAAATGCAAAAGGTTTCATTTTAAATCATGACCTTTTAAAATTATTTAACGGTAAATCTCCTTCTTTGCCTCGCTACCCCACTACCGCTACTCTACTCTGTTTCGCTTATCGGTTTTCGCGTTTTGTACGACTTTCAGAGACTTTTTTTTACTAATTTCCCACCTCTTGAGCAAAAAATTCAAAATATGAAGAAACATATTTTGATTTTCACTTTCATATGCTGTTTTCAGAATTAAAATATATTGATCCGCCTTAAAACGGTGAGCCTCGCAAAAAAAGCCCTTAAATTTTTGATATGCTCTAAATCGATAACTAGAAATCCGACAGAAAGCATTCTCTGCGTACTTAAACTAAATATTATTACCTTTTATTTTTCGAAAAGTTACTCCTTAAACTAATTTTTTGAAAAAAGGACAATTTTTGGAGTTTTTTCGGATTTTCTCGGCAGAAAATGCTCGGAAAAAGCTCTATAAATAACCATTAAGTAGGTTTTTTAATTCTCTAAAATAGTCCCATTGATATCATCGCGATATCTTTAATAGTTTTTGAATGTTATGCAAAAAACTTAAAAATTACTTTTTTTTGTTTAAAAAATTACTGTAAACAAATTCGCTGGCGACAAACCCGGGGTTTTCATCTATTTACCATGTTTTAAAAGGTGGTACAGGTTGTTTTCGGCTAAATTTACGTGTAAAAATGAGTATTTTTTGCTCTGTTGGTTGGCCTATATATATAATACCAGTAGCAGTTCTTGGTCTTACCGCCATTCTTTGTGCCCCTCATGATTTAAGACTCTGGAAATGTTTAAATTTCTTAAAAGTTTTGGAATTTCTGGATGCTTCGAGCCCTACATCCAGATTTTCCACATACGAAGTCCCGAAAGACTCTGCCTGGAAAGTGGAAAACTGGCGAATTCCTGCATTAGGAGTGCCAAATAAATAATAGTAAGACTAAAAATATGTTGTCAATAAATGACGCTATAAGATGATACAACAAGTGTTACTAAAAAGTAAAGTTTGAATATGGTTTTGGCGTTCTAGGAAAAAAAATAAGCTATATAGAAACATAAATGAATACTAAAACAGTGACATTATGCCATATCGTTTGTTTTCTAATTACAACATTCTGCATATTTGTTATAAATTTATTATAATTTACAAATCCACCAACACATGTTACTGATTACATCTTTGGACTCTATTGAATGTGAGTTGGTTTTTACCTGATTTAATGAACCTGTTTTAAATCTGAGTTAATGTTAACATGGGTGCATTGTTTTTAAAAGTATTATTTAAAACCCTTTCTAATAAAAAAAGATTAAACTATGCAAAATATGATAGAGACTTAAAGTTTTATATATTTTAAGTATACACTCCCCAATTTTGTCATCTTTTATCTAAAGAGTACATTTTGCACCTTCTTGTGATCAATAATTTAGATTCTCAACATTTTTTTTAAATTTTCCTACTACAAATAATATATTTTTTTTGAACCCAAACTGTTTAAAATTAACAATTTTAATATGGACAAGATAGTTTTTGGCAATTAAATAATAAAATATCTGTAGCTATATTTACTATGTTATAAGGTCAAATACAGCGAAAACACTATAAACTTTTTATCAACAATAGATGATTCACATTACGGATAAATGTTTATTTATTTACTTTAACCCTATATTGTTATAGCGTTGTTTCCTAGCAGTTTATACTGAATTTTTGCAACTTTATGTTTTCGTACAGTAACATGGTCAAGAAATCGCCCATCACTAATTAAGCTTAAAAGAGCACCACAGTCATTAACTGTAACTTTTATTTACGTAAACAATTTTTTTTACCTTTTATTTTATTATAAACACGCATTCGGTTCGATTTAAGATATCGATACTATGAATTATTTTAAGCTTGTTTGAAACCTTATAAAGGTCTAAAAAAAATTTAGCGTCTTTAAAAAACAAAAGATCTTGAAAAAATTTAAAGTCTAGGTCCTATTAGCGCTGTTCCTATTTAATCTGTACTTTTAAAATATCAATTCTGAATGTATGGATACATCTAACCTACTAAGAGTCAGTTATTTTGGTGTCTGGTGCAAAAGCTCACTTTTCTCTCAACTCTGGTTTAAAGTCGTAGCAAGGTAATTACAGTTTCTACTATACTTTTAAAAATTCTAGTAAGTTATATGTAAAATTTTGTTCTTATAGGCAATTACATATAATAATTTTAGTAAAAGTAAAGTGATTTAAGAAATAGTTTTTAGTATTTATATTTCAAACGGGAGTTAGCAAGTAAATTTTTTTATTTCTGCTAATTTACTTAAGTCTCGGAATAATTATAGCTAAAAAAAATATGTTTAAATAAAAACAAAAAAAAAAAAAAAATTAAAGCTTAAATAATTAAGCGTTCACAGGACTTTAAATTATTAACGATCTTGTCCTATTTAATGCCTTAAAAACGCTGTAGCGAAAAAAAGTCCGCCACTACTCAGCGTCTGATCCTTTACTTCTAAGCGGTCAAGTTCTGCAGAACAAAAGCGGGTATTCCACCAACAATTTCTTTGCGAATTAATTAATCAATTAATTTGGAAATTTCCTCAAAGCCGCATTTGGCTTTAACACTTATTCAGAACTTTGCAAAGTTTTTTTAACCATTTAACTCTCAGAGTTCACTCGTGCCGACCAAGAAATAATTTTGACATTTTAACACCAATTTTGCAATCAATAACTGTAATTAAAAACTAATTTTTTTGGCAAAACACATTTTTGATGAAGTTTTAAGAACATTATAGAACAGTAATTATAAATTAAAACAAACCAAATACGATAACCTCGCATTTAGTTATTTTGTTAATTTTGCATTACTGAATTCACGTCAAAGTTAACGGAAAATTAAAACACGTTCTAATTAGTGAAGAAGTTCACGAAGTTCTTTATGAATAAATTCGCCAAGAAATTTTTGGTGTAATACCCGCTAAAGAAGTGGAAAACCATCAGAATTTCGTTTTTTAAAGCAAAATTTCTTAAAATTCAGTTTATTTTTTTTTAAATTTTATTTAAAGAACGGTGGCCGACTTGCTATCAAAGCTTAGATTAATAGTTGCAATTTTTGGGTTTTTTGGGGATTTTCTTCTTTTTTGTTGCAGGCGATCTGCAAGTTTATAGGGGCCAATAGGGCTGAGCAGGGTTAGCTCGCTATACTCCGAGACCTGGACCTCATTTTCTAGAAAATTTTAAGGCGAGTACTTCCAAAGAAACATATCAAAGCATGAATCCGCCACAAAACTATAAAACATATTATTTGTACTTGTGTTGTGGTTTTATTAAATATGTATATTTTTTTAAATTCTTGGAGCTAAAATGCTCCATTAAACTTTCTATTAGACACTGTATAAATTATTTTAACAGATTAACGTCTTAATTATAGCTTCTCATCTTTATTTGATTGAGTGGAAATGACTGGTATTTAACCTTTGGACGTATTAAGTGACGAAGGTAAAAAAATCAGTACAAAATTCTGCTTTATATTAGTTGTGTTAGATATTTTTAAAAATGACAAATAAAAGTGTTTGATTTTTGTTAAATGGATAACATAATCTGATTAAGGTAGGAAATAGCGATTTTAAAAAACAAATCTTATAGCTAGTATTTTAAGGCAGATTTAATTTACATTAACAGGTTTAAGAGAAGTTAAATTAAAAAAAATACATTCTCGAACCCACACAATATTGATATTAAAAATTAAAATAATAAACTTAATAACATTTTTACATCATTAGTATTGACTTTTATATTATTTTACGGGTTAAAGGTAATAGATGGAGAGCTAGAGCCAAAAAATCATTGTCATCAGTAATATGAAGTTTCTCCCGTAAAACATGTTCATATAGTATTTTTAATTATGTTCACCCCCTATTGCATGCAGGGGGTAGCAATAGGGGGTGAAAGTGCAAAATTTTTGGGAAAAAAATCGTCATCGATAATATGTCAGCCATTTTGGTCACTTAAAGTTGAACCCCTAAGGTGTCTAAATCCAAAAGGGCTGACAGTTAGGTGAATACCGAGGGCAGTAAAACAGGGTCAAATTATCCCGAGTGCTTACTTTATACAGGGTGTTTTTTAATTGAATGTCAATATTTAAGGGGACAATTTTTGGGTCCATTTTAAGAAGAAAACTTTATATGAACGTATGTCCTAAAGGTTTTCTAAAAAATAAATAATTTTTTATTAATATCAGTAATACCATTTTAGAGATTTTAATAAAATTTGGCATACATGTACTATGTATTAAAAGGCATTTAGTAGTGTACTACATTTTTTTTTTGCACCAGTGGCGTTCGTACGGAATTTGTTCTGCCTAACCACCACTAACCACAACTAACAGGGCACGATAACGTAAGAGGACACCTACACAAGAAGGCTCATACAATGGGGACCCCAGTTGAATAATGTGCGACAAGGGGGAAGAAACAGCCTACCATATACTGTGCGATTGTGAAGCGTTAAATCACAAAAGACAGACATTATTTGGGCAACCGAAAATGAGCCCACAGGAATATATCAACCAACCAGTCTCGGGATTATACAGACTTGTAGAAGGAACGAGACTTATAGGAGAATTGGTATAAAAGATAATGGGAGGTTAGGCATAAAAAGCCCAAGAGGCTGCGCTGCCTCCGGTGGTGAATCAAGACGGCTCCCAGGAAGAAGAAGAAGAATACCACTTTAGATATTTTAGAGATCAAATCTGCTCCTAATTTTTTTAGACCAACGCACGGTTTTCACTTAGAGAAATTAAATCTAGATATTTCTTTGCATGGTGATATTCGTACCAATATTGTTATGATCACGCAGAGTAATGGTTTTTATTTTTTTTAAGCGGAAACCGTGCATCGTATTGAAAAAAATCAAGTGATCAACTTTGCTTCTAAATGATTGGGGATTTCAAAAATAATTTTTATTTTAAGAGAAATCACTGACGTACCATCAACATCTGCCCAAATAGGCATGTCAAATTCCGTGCAAACGCCACTGGTAGAAATAAAAAGGATGTAGTACGCCTAAAAATGCCTTTTGATATATAGTATATGTATGCCAAATTTTATTAAAATATCTAAAGTGGTATAATTGATTAATAATAAATGATTTATTTTTGAAAATTTTCTCATCCTGTATCTCAAAATTTAAGACGTTTAGGACATACGTTCATTTAAAGTTTTCTTCCTAAAATGGACCCAAAAATCTCCCCCTTAAATATTGACATTTAATTAAAAAACACCCTGTATAAAGTAAGCGCTTGGAATAATTTGACCACGTTTTACTGCACTGGGTATCCACCTAACTGTCAGCCTTTTTGGATATAGACACACTTTTATTGGCCAAAATGGCTGACATATTATCGATGACTATTTTTTTCCCAAAAATTTTGCACATTAACCCCTTATTGCTACCCCCGTTATCCAATAGATTGTCAGCCTGCGCGGGAACATAATTAACAATACTAAATGAACAATACATGCTTTACGGAAGAAACTCCATATTACTGATGACGATGACGATGTTTAGACCATAAACACATGTCATACTTATTACCAGAGATGAGCAAATATGCAGAAAAAAATAGGAAAATATGTGCATATATTCAAAGCATCCTTACCAAAATATGCATAAAATATATTGCTATATGCAAGTTCTAAAATAATACAAGTATTAAAAATTTAGTAGTAATTAAATTATATTAAAAAAAGTATGTCTTCATTATATGTTACAATTTTTTTTTTAAATAGTGAACTAATTATCAGTACTAAGATTATTTTAAAAGCAATAAACAAATAAATGTTTCTAAAAATGTTCTATTAAAAACCTATGTTTTCGATCCAAGTACATATACTTATAAATTTACCTGATTGGAGTATATTTTCAACAACTCAATGAATCTGTATTAACATTAAAATTTACCACAGAATAACCAGAGAGAATTTAAGTCACATTTGCTAAAAGGAAATATCCTTTATTTTTCTACAATACATTTGTAAATTTTTCTCTCTTTTTTTATTATTAGATGTTTCGAAGCTATTAATTAATCTCACAAATTTTACTTAGGATAACCTATTTGATTCCAGCTTTAAAATGAAGTCTAAAGCAAAAGAATAATTGCTCTAAATAAGTGCGAGTTGTTGTGTAAATAGTTCATTTTGCATCACCGTTTTTGCATCAACAAAGGCTTAACAATTCTTATCAGATAATTTAGTAATTAACTGATTTATGTCAGTGGTATGTTTCCATTAAAAAAAGGCGGCTTTCAACCAGATACCCTATTTTGTTATTACTAGTTAAAGGAAAAGAGAAAAACAATGGAGAGTTTTTGTTTGTAAAACTGAATTCTTAAAGGTGCTCTGAGATTTTTTTAAAACTAAATACAAGCTTATTAACAAAAAAAATATTAAATATTTTTTAATTTCTTCAGCAATTCCATTAACACAGCCATTAAATATTTTGTCCTGCTTAAACCATATGGGGTGCAGCATCGGATAAAAACAGCAAGAACTTTTCATTGGGAATGAAATCTAAAAAAATAATTTCGCCAATTCTTCTTGTACGATCTTGTATCTCGTAACTGTTTTTTTCTAACTGTTTTCTGGCAATTAAATGCGCTTTTAGGTGGAATCGTTGGATAAGAACTCCAATCAATAAATAAGCCATACGACCAACCCGGGTCCGTGGTTTCATCCATGCACACTCAATAATAATACTTTTTAACTTTTTTAATTGCCGTAAAATACAAAGAATCTTTGTTATTTCTTTTTAACTTCGCGTCGTCTGGCTTGAGATATTAATTTTTTTTGCATGTAATTTGGACAAAAAAAAAAGAAATTTCATTTATGCATAACACAGTGTAACCACTTATATAAAACGTTTTCTTTATTTTTTTTTTAATTAGGTCATTTTTTTAAATGTCAAATATAATGGGTAAAAAATGCTTGAATACAATAATTGGTTACAATATTTTTTGATCGGTATTAAAGGAAAAATTAAAAGACATATTTTTTGCAAAACTGATTTCAAAGTAACTTGTTGCGATAGTTAATTTAATTCCTCGTGAAATCTTAAAGAATATACTTACGATTTTTCCGGAAGCTGTGCAGTAAAACTCTCTCATTCTCCAAATATAATTTTTTGTAAGGTTAAATCATAATAGAAACACTGTTTATTTTCGGCATGATACAGAGTTCAGTTGGATATAAAATTATAAAAATTTTAAAACACACTTTTGGTGTGCTCCGCTCTCTTGGCGGCACTACGAAACAATAAACGAGAACTATTGGATACAAAACTGTAGGTGTGTCAGACGTTATATTATATTTACTTTTAACCAGGCGGCGCTGTCAAAAAAATAACTTCAATTAAATAATGCCGTTCGCAAGTTAAACTCGTGGCGTTTAATGTAACCATTTATAAACGTCGTCGCCGCAGTTGCCTTGCAGTCCTATGTACAGCGGGAGCGTCAACTGCAGCAAAACGGCAACGCCAACGAAACGTCAAGTTTATAAATTGGCAGTAACCTTCCTGCTACTGGCCGACAATAGTCTATCATATCGTAGAGGCTTTAGTTATATTCGTTTACGTCTGTGAGATGACGATGGACTATTTATGTGTAAAATATAGATTTTTATGGTAACTTTTTAGAAAATATGCAACAAAGCATTTTTTTTTGTATATTTGTATTGTATATAAACAAAATATGAAAAAAAAGAACTTGCATATATGCTTTCTTCTACTTATCAAACAATTATTAGTTCCTGTATTATTTTCAAAAAAAAATACTAAACTGGGAAGTCCATTAAATAAATTTCCCTACTATGTTAAACAAAACCTGGATGTAAATAATTAAATTTTCTCAACAGGTAATCAAAAACCATAAATAAACGCAAGTTTCACCAGTTTATCAAGAAATTAAAGTTGTCATATTTTTTACTTTTAAAACAGTTTCAGGCGGTCCAATCAATAGTTTTTAGTTTTTAGTTATCCGTAAAATTATCTTAGGCTATTTTCGCTTCTAAGAGTTTTGTCTTAAAATTCAATTTTCGTGTAATTCTAAAAATAAAAGTTCAATTTAAGCAGGATAAAGTTAAGTATTAAAATCTTTACTTTTAGTCTAGCCGAGAAGTTAATTTCCTGCGAAAATTAGTTACAAGTCTTCTAAAAATATGGTTGGTGGTTTAAACGATCCGGAATGGCATCTAGAAAAGACGTATTTTGAATGTTTCCTGCAAAAAAACATTACAATTGTTATTAACAGAAAACTGTAAAAAAATAGCCGTTCAGCTTTTTGGCAAAATCTCAAAAAGTATAAGTGATAACTCAAATATAATTAAAGTTTCTTAAAAAGCAAAAAATTTCAGTAAGAAAGTTCTTGATTTCCGGAATTGTAGCTCCAATATTTATAATTTTAATTTAACGTTGTAAATCGGCTTTCGCGCGGCAATTTCGGCATGCGCGCGCCGCCACTGTAGTGAACGTAGTTTTTAAATATTTTTTTATGCAGTTATATATAAATTTAAAAAAATGAAAAAATTCTGGTGTCATCTAGATACTGAAAAGTTGTATAAATATTTTGTTACAAAAAATATATTTAAAACCTACTATGAAAAATAACCTTATTAAAACAATAAAGTTTAACCGATGGCCATGCCAAAAGGTAATTTATAATGGGCATTTCTATGATAAAAATATGTTATTTTTAAATAAAAATTAGTAATTTAAAAATCGAGTTTGTGTTTAGTTTTTTAGGTTCAAGACAAGAAGATTTTTACTTTAATTCTTACAATAATTACGGCCGAGTGATGATCGCTTTGTTAAAGTAATCAATGGACTTAACAATTGTTAAATTAAACAAAGAGTGAAAAATGAAAAACTAGACAACGCAGCACATTTTTAAACATTTCATGGTAACTAGATAACAAGAAATAGATTAGTTCGGAATTTTTCGTTTAAAATTCTAAAAAAGATTTTAAAAAAATTACCTTGCACTCTTGCACAGAATATGAATAAAATTGGTTCAGCACAACAAAGTAATTTTATATATTTTCTTCAAAAACAAGCAAAACAATAGAGAGCTCGAATGACCAATACTGCAGAACTTCTTCTAATTTGTTTTTTTACCATGTTCTTTAATATAATTCATGCTTACTAAATTTTATTGGTACCTTTCGGTAGGTAGATTCATCTAGAGTAGACAAAGTATTTGCTTTATTTTTCTAGAAAATTAATGTTTTAATTTAATAAATATTATTTACAAGAATTTTACTACTTACTGCTCTTTAATTAATTAATTACTACTGTTTTCTTACAACTAACGACATCTGTACTTTTGTATTAGAAACAGAGTAACACTTCTAACATCCTAAATCCTAAAATCTAAAAGTATTGATATTTTTAATAACCTAACTTATAAAATTTTTCTTTAACATTAATATCCATCTATTCTTTTTAAAAAAAGAATAAGAGTACAACATTTTCCCCTCACTCTACGTGCTGAGTAGTGGGCGGACGGGGCATATACTATTCTCCGTCGACTAATTAGCACGAAAACCAAGAGAGAAAAGTCGTTCTTTTATTCGTCTTTTTCCCTTACGCAAATGTGAGACTTAATCGGACATGTATTTCGGCAAAATTATAACATTTAGTAATGCAAGCTGAAAACAATAGGACAGTTAGCGCCTAAATCATTGAATTGAAACATTTTGCATGCTCTTGCGATGCAGAAGAGATTGCACTTACTCAAAGCTTACGTTTTTAGCTTGCATTACTAAATATTATAATTTTGCAAAGATACATGACCGATTAAGTCTCACAGTGTGCGTAAGAGAAAAAGACGAATAAAACTACAACTTTTCTCTCTTGGTTTTCGTGCTGATTAGTCGACGAAGAATAGTATATGCCCCGCCCGCCCACTACTCAGCGGGGGAAAAATGTTGTACTTTTATCCTTATTCTTTTTTTTTTCACGTGGAGTGTTCGCACGACCAAGTTGTAGGCCTGACTCTAGTAGTATATATCGAAGGTTGCGATGGATAATCTAAGTAGCTTATTTCTAGCGACGAAAATTTTTCCGCGCCTTAGAGCTAGGTGCGCTCTAATTAGTTTATCAATAAAAGGACAAATTATTATGTGAAATCGTAAAAAACGCTCTTGAGATACTCCAAACCCTATCTCATCTAGCGTGCGTGTAAAAATTATTCTGTGTATATGCGCTGTTTCTAAAACCAAGAACATCTTTTCATTGCGATGCAAAATTTCTTAAATCAAGTTTTACACCCTAGAGTGCGTTAAACTTGGATTTCGACAAAGGCCTTGCGACGAATCGGACCTTTATCATATCGGGTCTCTAACGGTTTTTATTTTAAGTACCGTATGTTATAGCTTTATACAGCATTAACTTATCTTATGAAAGAGGTTATATACCTTCATAAGTAGTGTTTGTTCGTTGCCTTCATAGAAATTTATTATTATTCAATCGGCCGAGTGATGATCGCGTTGTTAAATTTAGCAATGGACTTAGCAATTGTTAAAAGTTAACAACGGTTTAGAATGTTTAACAAAACGCCATTGTCAGTGTTATTCAATGATTTTAGTAGGCAACCTGTCAAAATCTGACATTTTGTTAAACATTTTAAACCGCTGTTAACTTTTAACAATTGCTAAGTCCATTTCTAAATTTAACAATGCGATAATCACTCGGCCGAATATGTTCCACCCGTCGCACATTCATGTTATTGGTATGGGTTATAGTTGAATACTTAATGATATTACGTAAGTTTTTAAAATAAAATTAACCCAAAAAAGTTAAACTGAAAATTAAATAACAATTAATATTAAAATTGTCACATTTTGAAATAAAATACTGAGATAGTTTTGGCAGAATTTATGACGTAATTCTACCAAAACGATTTCAGAATTTTCTACGTTTTTATATCAAAAGATAAAAAAATTAATTTTATTTATTTATGTTTGACTGGGCCTGCTTAGACATATTAATTCCTTTAAACTAGCAGATCGCCTGAAACAGAAAAAAAGATACTTGCCATCAAATTCTGGATAAGTATTTTAATTTTTTGGGGGTTTTTCTTTATTTTGTTTTAGGCGATCTGCCGGTTCATAGGGGTTAATAGGGCTAAGTATACTCATTCTTTATACCCCGGGACCAAGGACAAAGTGGTTCTAATGTATTAAGATTTTTGAGGAGTAGCCAACAAGGATTTTAAAACATAATAACTGCCACAAGAGGTATGTTACCTCGATGAGCCACGATATTAATATTAAATATATAAAAGAAAATGGCAATATAATAAAGAGAAAAGTTTGTTCTGGACATACCAACAGCAAGACATATTTATATTTTATTGAATACGAACCTCTGGGTATGGCCGTTACCAATCAAATATCATTAGGACTGCCGAAATATCAATACTATATTTTATGACACTAATGTTGCTACAAGCATTACAACAATAGAAGAAAATAGTGACGAAGAAAGAATTATATATATTTTTAAATAAAAAAATAAAAACTATAGGTTTTATATACCATAATGTGCTATTTTATTTTTTATTTTAGTGACTTTTATTGGAATGGCCGCAACTAAGTGCCTACCTACATAAAAATTCATAATTGTTATTCAATATGTTCCATCCGTCGCACATTCGTGTTATTAGTATGGGTTATAGTTAAATACTTAATGATAATACGTAAGTTTTTTGCTTGGTGTATCTCGAGAACTAGCCTAAAAAAAACAAGCTTTTTTATTTTCGTTTTCTGGCTTGGTTAAAAAACTATGAAAAAAATATGAAATGAAATACTAAATATTAGTTTCCATGTCGCTTTGGTTTTCTTCAAATATCTATCACAGTTTCGTAGAAAAACAATTTTGAAGTAAGGGGTTGCAACCCCTTTTTTGCAAAAACGAATAAAGCTAGGAGTATGATAATTGGCCAAATATTATTTCCAATAACTAGCACTAATGTTAACAACGATAACAGTGCAGATTTCATATGGAAACACGGTGAGAGCTCTTCAAGTTATGACAAAATTCCAAAATAACCCCTAAAAATACGATAATATGGCCCTGTGTCAGGTCTTTCCTAGTAAAAATATGCAATTTTTGGAATTTCTCTTTACTTATGTCCTAAAACCTATTTACACACCAAATTTTAAGTTCTTACTTTCCGGAAAGTGCCCCAAATTTTTGATGAGGCAGTAAGTAAGTAATAAAATCGACAATTTTCATAACCGAGTATTTCAGAGATCACTTGACATACCTTACTTAATTTTTTTACAGATAATTAGAATACTTATGTAAATTTACATAACCGAGATAAGGAAAAAGGTTTAAATATTTCGTCTAAAATTTTCGAAAAAATCAAAAAGTTGCATTTTAGAAAAAGTGATCTATGTTTTTTTATTTCATTTTTTTTTTAAATCTGTAAAAACATTATTGGGACAACTTTTTAAGGGTACTACATCCCTGCATTCAGTTTGTAATTTCGACTTTTCTAACTTTTTTACACTTTTCGGTTCTAAGATACCATCACTAACTTCTTTTTTACTTAAGGCGGCCATTTTGTTTCTTTGCTTTATTAAAAAGAACATTTTTTTTCTTTAAAATACTGCATAGCACTTCATAAAAATATTTTATTTTTATGTTAAAAAACGACAAAGTTCATTTTTCGCTAAGTTGACCATCACTACAGAGACCACTTGCCGTACAAACAATTGAATTTTTACTAACAACTCTGCAAAATATTGATATGAACAATTAATTTTACTTTTTATTTTGTACGTATTTGGTAGTTTTTGTTGTGAATAACTTTTGATTTCCAAAATGGATATGCGATATACCAGAGAAGAAAAAATTTTACATATTAGAATGTTATATTAAATATAATGGAAATACAAATCTTGCCACCGCCAGTTATTTGGAACAAGGCGATAATAATTTTTAAATTGGTTTGTAATGCAGTGTCGAGAAGAAGGTACACAATTTTTTAAACAATGGCGGAGAATTTAACTGGCATAATCGCTACAAGTAAGATTTGGATTTAATGTATGGTGTGGTATGTACGGAAAGTTAATCACCCAGTCCGCAAAATTATTCTTAAGTCAAGTGGTATAATTTGTTTTAAGATAATCACCTTAAAGGACTATTTATTTATAACAATACACTAACAGGCCAAAGGTATTTAAATCTTTTAAAAGAGCAGATATTACCGGCCGTGAGAGCTATAGTACTTAGAGAACAAGTACTGAATGATGTGTGGTTTCAACAGGAAGGGTGCCCCGCGCATGGTACTCGGGACGTTTAAACACAAGTGTTTAACAATAAAGTTATCGCAAACGGTTGTCCTGTAAATTAGCCAGCTAAATCCCCAGATATTACACCCCTTGATTTTCATCTTTGGGGATATGATAACAATGAAGTGTACGAGTATAAATCCCCTTCAACCACTACAACCACAGAGTTCGGGATGTCTTAAATAATTTAAATAGAAACACCATTTCCAAAGTAGCTAGAACTGTTTAAAAAAAAAATGTGAAAAATGCAATAATAAAAATGACCGTCATTTTGAATAGAGTCTTATCAATGTGTTGGCAAAAATATTTGAGATGATCTTGCATGCGGATCTGTCCAAGGCAATGATGCCAACAATTTCTTTATCTCAACACGCCTTTATAACAGACAAATCCACTGTCACCAAACTGTGTATTTTCTAAGAATTCGCTGCCAAAGCCATTAATGAAGGCAAACAACTAGGTGTAATATATACTGATTGTAAGAAGGCGTTTAATAAGGTGGATCACGCTATACTACTTGACAGGTTGTTTGACTATGGATTATTCGAGTCAGCTTACTACTACTTGTCATACTTAGAGGAGGGAAAGCAAATGGTAAAAATTGGTAAATGTTTTTCAGGTAAGTTTACTGCTACTTCAGGGGTGCCACAAGACAGTATTTTAGGCCCTTTACTGTTTAGCATATTTATCAATTCGTTGCCCGAGTGTGTACACAAATCAACTGGGCAGTTATTTGCGGATGACTTTAAGTTATTTAAAATTGTTACTAGTATGGAAGATAGCAGAGAGCTGCAAGAGGATTTAAATAGGGTTGTAGAATGGTTTAAGGAAAATAAAATATCTCTAAATGTCACGAAGTGTTCAGTTATGACCTTTACACACACACACACAAAAACTAATTTTATTGTAAATAGTTATTATGTTAATGATATAGTACTTCAACGTAATGATGCTGTTAAGGATCTAGGTAATCTTTTCCAATCAAATTTTAAATTTATTCATATAACGAACAAGGCCTACAAGGCTCTGGGTTTTGTTATACGAAACCATAGAAATTGGAAAATTGCCACAGTTATAAGACTTAACAATGCCTTGGTAAGGCCACATTTGGAATATGCTACGCAAATTTGGATGCCTCTAGCCAAAACTCACATAGATCTAATATAGAGAGTGCAAAAACGGTTTCTTAGATATTAATATGTGAGAAAGAACAACAGGTATCCATTTATGGTTTCATACAGGGCAATGTTGGATAGTTTTAAGTTTAATACTCCAGTTCAAAGAAGAAACAAACAGGCTGTGATATTTATATACAATGTGATTAACAACCTTAAGTACAAAGACTGCAATATTGTAAATTATATACACTTTAAAGTCCCAAAGATTAATTTAAGAATTTTGAATAACGATATATGCAGTATATATATAATATAATTATTTTTAGCATAAGTCAAACGAGTTTATCACCAGTTAATAGCATGCTAACTCAATGTAATATTTTAGCTAGGGAGCATGATTTTGACATATTCAACATAAAAATTACTTAGCTGTAGGTAATTTAAATTACCTATTTGTCACCGTCACGTTAATAGGTAATTTTTTATTTTTTAAACTATTTTTAAATTATTTTTTTAGTAAATTTCCGAGTTTTCTTGAATGGTATTTTCTTATTTTAAATCAGAGCCGACAACTAAATATCTGCTTAAACTTAAGCGTAAGAAATCACCTAATAACTTTTTAAACTTGTTCCTTTTACCATCGCTATAGTAAAGTACTAATTTTTGAAAAGAATCACATAAATACTTTGGCTAATATTTTTTTGTAACAAAATATTTTTCTGTGTTTGTGTCTTTTAAAAATATTTTGATTGCTTTATTCGGTGTTAATTAAAGCTTTAAGTAAAATTGATATAAATAAAAACATGTTAATTCTATTTAAAATAGACTATTTAATGCAAGATTATAACCTATTATTTATCTATATTTTGGTGCTTTTTTTTCTAATCTGAAATTAGTTTTCATAATATTTTAAAATATGATAAGCCGTTTATTATAAATAAACATGCTTAAGAGGGGACTGCTATTTATAGTAATAACTTTAGTATTATTGTAGCCATATAACTATGACTTTTAAAAATAACAAAAGAATGTCCGCGGCCTGCATGAATTGGGTTACTAAATCCAATTTTGCATAGCTAAACCAAAGCGGAATGTAGAAAAGCGGAAAAGCACAATAATTTATGGATCATTTATCAGAGAAAAGTCAAATTATGGGCGGAAAAATCAATATAAAATAACACTGTACTTTCGATTTAAACCTCAAGAGGTCTCTACTTACCCTTTTTAGACTAGACGGAGCCAATTCAGAATCGACCGCTGGACGGGATTTCTGCCACCGTCCGATCTTGTACGTAGCGTGGCACATAGCATAGAATATGCGCAATGAAATCTTAGTTATTCACGTTGTCGGTTCTATTTCGTACCAATAAGTTGGCTAACGTGTTTCTATAAGGGTGGTTGGCGTTTAAATTTCCGAAGCACAAATTCCGAATAAACTTTTTTTAGGTAAGTCTTTATTTTTTTCTTTTAACGCTTACCAGTCATCTGGACAAGAATATATACAAACATATTTTTATTTAGTACATTTGCCTTTGAAAATCCATATTTTAAGTCAAAAACTTGTTAACTATTAATAAAGTTCAGGTATAACCTAACATTGATTGACAACTAAACGGATACAAAGTATTAAGAAAATAAGGCGATTAGTGATAAATTGGGGTTTCGTGATAGCAGAAAAAGATGTATATAGTCTATCTTAATTGTGTTAAACATGCGGTTTATTTTAAACCTAATTCAGAAAAGAGTGATCGATATAACAAGATATTTCTTATAGGTTAGTATTACAGGAATTTGTTGTCGCATGTTTTAGTTTGGCTTATTGTAAACCATAGAATATAAAAATAATAAATTTGTAAATAATTTTTGCTTGTACGAAATATAGTAAATTTACTATATCAGTTCTCAGTTTAGAATAAAATTATCAATCAGTAAACGCAGTTTAAAAAAAGCAGTTTATTTATTATTTATTTTTGACCCGTGAAAACCGGAGTAGGGCAAATTTAATTTAATATTACGAATGTCTTCAAAATGTCTTAATGACACGTGTACGTTATTTAATAAAAATGTACCTACCTATTTTACTTTAATTTAATGATAATATTGTCATTAAATTAAAATGTTAAAACTCCCTTTAAAAAAGCGCTTAATACATAAGTATATATATATATATATATATATATATATATATATATATATATATATATATATATATATATATATATATATATATATATATATATTTAAATTTTTTTTTTTTTTTTTTTTTTTTAAAAAAAAAAAAAAAAAATTTTTTTTTTTTTTTTTTATTTAATGTATTTCTAAAGATTCTTTGAAAAAAAAAAACTCTTAAAAAAATTGAACTTGCTATCTTCCATTTAAAATACATGGAAATTTTTTTCTTATTTTCAAAACAACTATATGAATTTTTTTTTCAAATTTTGGTTCCAACTACCATTAGGAAATTTAATTCTTTACAAAATCGATTTGTAATGTTTTTCCCTAAACTGAATAAAAATTAAATAACAGAGTATAGTATTAGAATAAGGGCAGACATTCTTAATGATGGAATAATACGAATAATTTACTTTTTAACAAGAATACAATTTTTATTTTACACTTTTTTCACGGGGTTTAATTACATTTGGTATGTCAACAGTGAAAACCGGAGTAAGCAAATTTAATTTAATATTACGAATGTCTTCAAAATGTCTTAATGACACGTGTACGTTATTTAATAAAAATGTACCTACCTATTTTTTTAAATTTAATGAAAATTTTCAAAAAAAAGAAATTCCCCTTTGGTTAATAAAAAAATTTAAAAAATTAATTTATTTATTTAAAATAATAAATTTTTTTTTATTTTAAAAAATTTTTAAATTAATTTTTTTTTTTAAATTTTTTTAATAATTAAAATTTAATTTTTAAAAATATTTTAATTTTTTAAATAATAAAAATTAAAATAAAATATATATTAAATAAAAATTTTAAATAATAATAAAAATTTTTTATTTTTTTTAAAAAGTAAAATTTTTTTTTTTTTTATTTAATTTATTTTAAAAAAATTTTTGTTTTTAAATAAAAAAAAAAAAAAAATTTATTTAAAAAAAATTTAAATTTTTTTTTCCCCTTATTTAATTTAACTTTATTCTTATTCATTTTAGGGAAAATTATAAGATCGATTTTTTTAAACTTATCCCAAAGATATTTAGAAGAAATTTAAAAAAAAAAAAAAATTTACAGTTTTTTAAAAAAAAGAAAAAACAATATTTTCCATGTACCCCTTTAAAGGAAAAAGGGGACCCCTCTATCCCCAACTTTTTTGAGATATAAAGTTCAATTTTTGGGAAAAAAAAAAAAAATATATATATATATATATATATATATATATATATATATATATATATATATATATATATATATATATATATATATATATATATATATATATATATATATATATATATATATATATATATATATATATATATATATATATATATATATAAAAAAAGGGGGAAAAAGTATGATGCTCACGATTTTAATGGGGATAGAGGAGCTCAAAACAAGTCGAAGAAGTCAAGAATTTGAGAAAAAATTAATTTTTTCAAATATCCCCTTTTAAAGTTTAAAAAAGTTGGCAACACCGCGCCTGTTTCGTCGAAGCGAGTCTCAACAAAGTTTTTTTTAGTGTTTAGCATGCGTACACTTTTTTGGGGAGTTCATTTAAAAAATAAAAATTGCTTCCTGCTTTATTTTAATATTAAAAATTTAAATTAAAAAAAATTTAAATTTTTGTTTAGTTTTTATTTAATTAACAAATAATTGTACCTAAAAAGAAAGACTTAAATTATTTTAAGAACACAAATTTTATGCTTCAAAACAGCACTTTTTTTTTTTTTCTTAAAGAATACGATTTCTCGGCGCACACATTCCGTTTTCACCAGTCTTTGGTACACTTACAATACGTTTGTCGAATTTAAAAATATTGATTTTTTTGATTCAAAAACAAACAAAAAAAACGTGGTCGGATCGGTGACTTTTTTTCAACTGACTTTAAAAAGGTAGCGCTCTGTTCCAATTTTTTTTAAATTTTTAACTGGAAGAACAATTGTTGAAAAACTATTTATTTATTTTTTATTTGTAGACATTTAAAATTTGTTTTTTTATTATCAAATGAATCTACTAATAAGCGATTAAGACAAAATTTTTTTTCCGTTTACAAAAAAACTGCTTTTAAAGTACATTTAAACATCGTTTAGACAAAAACTGTCAGTTTTGACACATATGTCAAAAAACTTTTCGACTTATTTTGAGCTCCACTATCGCCCATAAAAATGATCATTAACTAAATCTCTATGCCTGTATTTTAAAATTAAAACTTCTTTGCCCTAAAAAATAGCAAGGAAACTTTGTTTTTTGGGTGATTTTTTTTTGGCCCTTTAGATTATTCTAAGACCTTAATTGTAAAAAATAAGTTAAAAAAATGGAAATTTTTGGTCAATTGGTTTTTATAATTTTGCAAAATTTCAACCCAATTTTTATTAAAACAATTTTGGTTAGGGTCCAGAATACTAAACCTAGATATTCGATGTCTTTTCACATATACTAGAGATTTTAGGCTTTTAAAATTGATATTTAGCAACCAATTTCTATATATTAAACTAAGTAGTAATTTTAAACATAATTTAGGCACATTTTTTTATTGAAAATTTGATGACACCGAGAAACATTTAAGGTAGCTCTACTAGCTAAAGAAATATACACTTTCATACAAACTATAAAAAATACTATTTTTCTATAAACTACTTAATAGAACATTTTGGCGATTGCCCTGAATTCTATTTGAACCGCTAAGATGACTGTACTAACGTAAGAAAACGGAGAAAACCTTTCAGACAATGGTTCACGGACAGAGCCCAATGTCTTACTACGTAAAATCTTTACGCAAGCGGTTCAAGCTCTCTCGACGCTCCTACCCCTCTCCGCGACCCCCCCCCCCTTTTGTCGTGGGAAGGGAAGCCCCAAATTGATGCGTCGACTCGTTACGTCATCACAAGGGTTTTACAAAAGCATGTCGGTGCGTGGCGTTGTATACCGACGTGGGTTTTTGTTTCCATTTTTAGATTGGTAAAGAGGAAATTTTTAAATTAAATTTTAAAATTTATTAAGGCGGTGTTGTCACAATTATAAAGGAAATTTACTGATTAAAATTTGATTGTATTATATTTTTAATATTAAAAAGGAACTGTTAGCGTACTTTTGGCTATGGAAAAATAGCATTCATGTGTTTTTTCAACACTTTTCTTCTGTAAACACAAAAATGGGTTTAACAGACCCACCATCATCTTAAACTAAAAAATTTTATTTCCAAAAATCAGTTTTTTATGGTTAAATGCAAAGGAAGGTATTACTTAGGTATTTTATCGAGCATTTTTTAAAATCCTTTACTAAATTACTTTTTTACTTTTTAATCATGCACTTTGTACGATACAAGCCATTGGAAAAGGAAGTACATGAAAAAACAACTTTTTTTAAGAATCTGACTAAAAAATTTGAAGCAGATTGCATAATTAGGGACCTAAGCATATGCTTCTTGAGAAGATACAATATTTTTCTTATTTAAAAAAAAATCTTTTAAAAAAAGTCAATTAAAGGTTTAATAAAGCTTAACTAAGTACCGTAAATGCCGGGTTTTTAAATGTTTTTTCTATTTTACTCAATTTTGTCAACGATAAAAAAGGCAAAATTGTATTTTGTATTTTTCAGTATTGTTACATTGTATTTATCTCTAGTTAACCTTTTTCCGAGGTTTATTATTAGTTTTAGACAAAAAAATTATGTAATTTTAATACCAAGTACTTTAAAAATTTCCCTTTTATTAAAATGTGTTTATCCACACCTGTCCTAATTTATGTAAAATAAAGAATAATCCTTCAAAGTTGGGTTACTCGCTTAATTAACAGGGTTATCTTATTTAATTACTTTTGCCTAAACGCCTATCTCTAAAGGTCAGCTATGTAACCAAAATCAATATACCGTAACAAGGCAGATATATATTTTATTTTTAACACAGTAATTTTGGTTTTTAAAAAGGACAAAAACCTAATTAGCTGCTTAATGTTTAATTGTTTTGAGATATTTTATATAAAAAAGTAATTTTAAAAATTAAAACGATTAAAATTTAAGAAAGTATTATATATATATATATATATATATATATATATATATATATATATATATATATATATATATATATATATATATATATATATATAAAGGGTGCCACAGATTCGAGTGCATGCATGGATCTCGGAAACAGAAAGAGATAGGAAGTCGGTTAAATTATGGCAAAGTTGTGTATTTGTGTAACTAACCATGTCCACTTTAGAAAGTTGCAAAATTCCGAGTACTTCCGGAGATATCCAGAAAAAACCGAAATTTTCCGATTTTGTTTTTATTTTTTTCTGACGTTATTTAAAGAGATATGGAAAAACAAAAGACACTTTCTTATGTCCACTTTTTAACTTTACATCAACTTTATTTTTTAAATACGGACCTGGGTTTTTATTTAATTTTTTTGAATCCCTTAGTATCCCAATGACAAAAATGTGTAACACTTAATATTTATTAACAAATATGGAACCCCCCCTATAAGAAATGATGTGCGTTCCTTGTCTAACTCATTGTCTCTTATGAAAAATATATTTGTTTAACAATAAAATACTAAGTGTTATACATCATTGTAATTGGGATTATAACTGCTTCAAAAAATGCAATAAACAGTTGAGTGCTGTATTTAAAAAAATAAAGTTGATGATTTTCAAAAACAAAACGTCGTACGGAAAATCTCTCAACGCTGTTTTGTAGAGCTTAAAAAGTGGCCATAAAATGTCTTTTGTTTTCCCAAAAATCTTAAATAACGTCGAAAAAAATAAAACGAAATCAGCAAATTTGGGTTTTTTTAATATCTCCGGAGTCTCGGAATTTGCAACTTCTAAAGGGACATAGTAAGTTACGCAAATACAAACTTTAATTTAACCGACTTCATCTTTTAGGGTTTTCCCAAGATATCCCCCCCTCAATCTGTGGACTTTATATATATATATATATATATATATATATATATATATATATATATATATATATATATATATATATATATATATATATATATATATATATATATATATATATATTTATATATATATATTTTTTTTTTTATTATATAATAAATAATATATAAAAAATTAAATAAAAAAAAAATTTTTTTTTTTTTTTTTTTAAAATGCCCTGTTATAAAAACACGCTTTAATGCATAAATAAAACCAATTTTTTCACTTTCGGTTTAACCGTAAGTAACACTAAATTTTAAATTTCAAATGGCACCTCATTTATATTTTTTTGCCTTTCCGATCCGCCCCTAAATTCTCTTCCCAACCATGTGTCACAATCTATTTTTTTCCAAAATTTTAGTAGGCCAAGATGTGACAATTACAAATTATCAGCATGTAAAAGGCCTTAAGATGTGAGGAATAAGGTGTACAAATATTTGTGATTTTGTTAATTTTATTCTTATTAATAAGAGTTAGGAATAGAGGTTAATTTTTAAATTTTTGAAATGTATTTTTTAAGGTTTTTAAGCAAAATATAAAAAAATTTTTTTAAAATTTTTAATTTAAAAGTATAAATAAATAACTTTTTTATTAAAAACGAAAAATTATACATATTATCTACATTTCTCTTTGATAATTTTTTAGTTCACCTTTGTGTAATTGGTTTAATAATTATTTAAATATCTTTTACCAAAAACCCATGCTGGGGTTTTAAATGCCTACTTGGCGCATTATTGCTTTTTTTTTTTTATATATATATATATATATATATATATATATATATATATTTTAAGGTAGTCGAGCAGCCACCCAGGAAGCATCACTTGAAAATGCCAACTGAGATGTTGGCGAAATCGTGAATCTACTGACAAACGGATTGTAAACCGGAAAAATATAAATATATATATATATATATATATATATATATATATATATATATATATATATATATATATATCCAAAATACTTTTTTTTTTACAATAAAATATTTCAATTTTATATCAAATTAATAACACTTTTTTGGAAGGACTAAACTTATAAAAATTTCAAAGGAAATTACTCTGTCATTAATTTAAAATTAGGGACAATTTTAAAGCCGACCTGCATCTTACTAAAGAAACCTAGTTTATTTATAGGTTAACAGAAGCTCAAATAATTACAACTCCAAAAATAATTCTACATAAGAATAGGGAAAAAGGAATGTGTTGGAAAGCTGCCAAGTTTTCAGTCTTTTGCTGAAAATCAATATTACAGTGCATGTTCTTGACCTTTAGACTTTTAATTATTGAAATAGAAAGCTTTGAGATATAAGGATTCTCTAGAATTATTTAAAGGGATTGCTAAATAATTTTAATAAAATTAAAAATTAGGTTAATATATATAATCAATAACTTCCAGTTACTTAATTTAAAATCTGTATGATCTATTGTTAACTTATATGTCCAATTTTTTGAATTGCATTTTTTAAAAATGTATAACAGAAAGAATGTGATATAACTTTATAAAAACTTGCGTAGTGGTTATTAGGTACAGGGTCTTTCATTATATTTACGTGGCATCTGGAGCCTTTATTTTTAAAAAAAAAAAATGGTTTTTTATTAAAAAATTGAAATTTTTTTCCCTATTACCTTTTTTAAAAAATCAGTAAAAAAATATCGCAAATAAAAAAATAAAAAAGTATAGGCAACTTCAACTTTTTTAAATAAAAAACCCTGTATATTATACGCCAAATCTTTTAAAAAAAAAAAAAAAAAAAAATTTTTTTTTTTTTTTTTTTTTTTTTTTTTTTTTTATTTAAATATATATAATTAATATATTCTTTTTTTGGATAAACCATCTTTGAAATATTTTATTAAATTATAAATAAATTGCAAAAAAGTTTCATATTAGCATCAAGAAAGCCATGGAAACAATAAAATTGTTATAACAAATTTGACGTCTCCATATTGTAAAAAGTTAAAGTTTTTTATTTTAACTATTGAGAATAATTCATATTGCTTTCTTGTCAATGGGCTATTCAGAAGAACAAAAAATTGCTATTGTGCGTCTTTTTTATGACAACAATAATAATATAACGACGGTGCAAAGGGAATATCACTTATTATATCCTAAACAACGAGTATCATCTATAAACACTATTAAATACATAGTAAGAAAGTTTAGTAAACAAAAAAACTTCAAAATAATGAAAATGACTGAAGCACGAAACAAAACGAAGATTTGGATATCCTCGTTTATTTCCAGGATAATTATTATACTTTTTCTATTGGAATACCACTATCTACTTTTAATTATTTTAGAAAATCCTAAAAGAGATCTTTTCTAAAGGGGACAATTATTTTAGAAAATCCTAAAATATCAATCTCGGAAGCGGCATTTGAACCTTATTAAACAGATTATATAATTTATTCAACCTTAAAATTTTACAAATTTCATCCTTATAAATTTATGTCGGTCCAAAATCTCTCTGATTAAAACATGCAGGACCGACCAAAGTATGCATTGGAAATAGCTAGGTTTATGATGCAAGAACTAGAGTTTATAAATAAAATTCTATTCACCGACGAGTCTTCCTTCACTATAGCAGGCATGTTTAATCGCAAGAATAAACTTTATTGGTTCAGAGAAAATCCTTACCAAATTCAGCAACATAACAATTTTATTGTTTTCAGTGCTTTTTTGATATTAATATAAAACTTTTTTGCAATTTATTTACAATTTAAGCTCAAACATCTTATAAATGGTTCACCTAAAATCAATCATCAATGTTTATATACTTGAAATCAGAAAAAAAGATCTTTCGTTTAAGTGCATAATATACAGGGTGTTCCATTTAAAAAAGTTGAAGTTTTTTATTTTTTATTGCAATATTTTTTCACTAATAATTTAAAAAGATAATGTGGAAAAAAACTACAATATTTATATAAAACAAAATTCCACCTTTAAAAATAAAGGCTCCAGGTGCCACGAAAATACAATTAAAGACCCTGTATTATTGGCTTATTCAAACCTAGGGTAAAAAGTTTTTTGGTACATTTTTAATTTATTGTAAAAAAAATAAAAAATATTTTTCATAAATGTTCTTAGTGAAAAACTAGTGAGTTTCTGGTCTTTTGTAAGACAAACATTTTGTAATATATTGAAATACTTTTACATATCTCAGACTATTAGCGACTGAGATATTAAAACCATAAACATTAAACAGATTGATTTACAATAAGATTTTATTTACTATTATAATAAATTAATAATTTTTTATGATTTATAGGCTTAAAAAATATTAAGCCTAGGGCGTAACGTTAGAAAAATGTGGCAACTCTTTTCCACTTTTCCAAATGATTTTTAATAGTCCGACAGCAGATTTTACCATCTAAACATTTTGGGAATAAAGGAACAAATAAAGTGGGAACTTGGAAGCTCCTCTAGGTAAATTGTAAACTGATACAGGACATTCTGTGTTGATCTATTGCAAAGCCACATTTTATGCATAAAAAAAAGTGACGGATAAATTCTGTTATTTTGATTGGTAAAAAGAATATATATATATATATATATATATATATATATATATATATATATATATATATATATATATATATATTTTTTTTTTTTTTTTTTTTAAAAAAATCCTTAAAGTGCATCTTTAAAGTGGCCCCTTTAGAAAAGATCTCATCCTTAAAAAGTAGGCACTATAACAAGGTTTTATATAACGCTTTAAAAAGGGACGTAATCAATAACATCTACACAAGTGCAAAAGTTCAAGTCTTTTAAATTACAAAGAAGCTGGAGAAGTATTTCAGGCCAAATACAGATGCGTCAAATGTCCTTTTTTGTTATACGAGTAGAATAGGAAGATATATTTTCTAACATAAATTTTGCTTAAAGTCTTGGAATGGATTATTTTTGTTTTAAGTGTTAATTATATTGGGATATTACAAAATGACAAAAGCATAACATTTAAGTTTTAATAAATATAATTAGTATTTTTTATGTAATGTAGTAAAATGCTTTTATTGCCATTAATATTTTAAAAGGACATAGACAACGTTATTAATAAAATAGTTTAAAATAAAAAAAAAATAAAGTCCTTAATAAAAAAAATCTTATCCTGGGTTCTAGATACAATAAAAAAATACCAATACCGCTCATAGACAACCCTTTATACGAGGAGGTGGTAAGAGCCATAAATAAGCTTAAAAACAACAAAGCCCCGGGAATAATATGATTCCTTCTGAATGTTTCAAAAATGGAGGAGAACCACTGCACAGACACCTGCACAGGCTCATATTATTGATATGGGAAAATAAAACGATACCTGATGACTGGAAAGAAAGTATAATCGTTCCTATACACAAAAAAGGGGATAAAAAGAAGTGCAGCAATTACAGAGGAATCTCCCTTATTAATACTGCTTATAAAATCCTAGCTAACATAGTCCTGAAACGCTTAAAACCAATTACAAAAGAAAGTATTGGAGACTATCAGTGCGGTTTTCGAAAAGGCAGATCAACAATTGATCAAATTTTTACCGTAAGACAATTGTTAAAAAAATGCTGGAAATATAACCAGGACGTTCACCACCTCTTTGTGGACTT
The DNA here is from genome assembly GCA_019359885.1 of Listronotus oregonensis. Taxonomy (NCBI): domain Eukaryota; kingdom Metazoa; phylum Arthropoda; class Insecta; order Coleoptera; family Curculionidae; genus Listronotus; species Listronotus oregonensis. The sequence goes on from JAHBCN010000254.1 coordinate 352,808, forward strand.
CTTTGCAATGTAGACTTTGGGATGCAATGGCGGAGATAGGAATTCCTAAGAAATTTATTAATATAACCAAAATGTGTGTGAGCTGTTCCCGAAGCAGAGTACGAATCGGTGATGATGCTTTCTAATTCTATTTGACATTGCTCTCGAGAAAGTAATAAGAACCGCAGAATTAAGCGTCGAGCTTTTTGGTCAAGATGGCCCAGGAGTACTGCTGGCTTTTGCCGATGATATTGACGTTGTAGGTAACTCACTAGTGACTGTGAAAGAGGCCTTTTCAAGAGTAGAAGCACAAGCAGAACAAATGGGACTCAGAATAAACGATGACAAAACTAAGTATATGTTTACCAGCAGAATGGGACGTAGAGATAGAATGGGCCAAAATGTTTTAAGTTTTTAGGAGCCACAATTTCCCAGGATAACAAATTAAAGTTAGAATTTAAAGTGGTAACAAATGTCTCTATGCACTTAAGTCTGTACTAGCATCAAAAAAACATCTCAAAAAAGAAAAAAAAAATCATAATTTACAAAAACCGTTATAAATCCACTGTAACGTATGCAAAAGGAACCTGGACCCGACCAAGGACAACCAAGGAAATTGAGAATTTTGAAAGAAAAGTACTACGCAAGATTTTTGGACCATTACGAAGCCCCGTAACACAACAGTATCGAGTAAGAACCAATCAAGAAATATCAAAATTATACAAAGATCCAGAAATTATGAAGGAGATCAAGGTAAGAAGGCTTCAATGGGCGGGTCATGTGCAAAGGCAGCCTGACTCACGGATTGTGAAGCTTGCATGGGAGGGGGCACCAATGGGACAAAGACCTTTGGGGCGTCCCCGAATGAGGTATGTGACAACATCAAAGCGGATCTAAAGTCCATTGGAATGGAATACGACCCAGCATTAATGGAAGATCGGCAACGATGGAGACGAATAGTACAGTCCGCCAAGACCCACCCCGGGTTGTAGAGCCATGGAGTAGTAGTAGTAGTAATACCAATACCAAAAGACTAGTCCTTATAAAAAAAATAAAAGAACAATAGTACAGCAGCCATGAATATGGAAAAGCCATACCAGAAGAAATAAAAGCATTAGACAGGAAAAAAATCATAAGTAATCGTCTAACGAGTAATATGAAAATTCAATCAAACTATTGATTTTCTTCGACAATTATAACCTTGACACTCAAACATCAAAGGTCGGAACCACGAGATATTTTTCGAATTGTAAGCCGGTTTGTAGTCTTATTGTTAAAATCAAGCTACACGCGATTATTTTGGAACCTGACTAGATGAAATCTGTCTATTATAATAGATTGACGGCAGGTCAGGTAAATTACAATATTATATATATATATATATATATATATATATATATATATATATATATATATATATATATATATATATATATATATATATATATATATATTATATTTATATATATATATATATATATATATATATATATATATATATATATATATATATATATATATATATATATATATATATATATATATATATATATATATATATATATATATATATATATATATATATATATATATATATATATATATATATATATATATATATATATATATATTATATATAGGGGGGGATGCAGTCTTTCCAATTAAAAAAACTAACCAAAAAACTTTAAAAAGATTGAACTCACCAAAGTGGGTTGCTATGTGAAAACAAGCAATATCCATGCGGATAATCAAGATTTATTCCATATTTTTGTTACAACCACATTTTTAAAGGGAAAAAAATTCACTTAAAACTTAAAAGCAACCGATATGGGAACCGGAAAAAAGCGCGGTTAAAAGTTCTGACAAAAGGGACAGAATTTTTAAAAACCGTCTGAATGGATCACCGACATTCGTAACTAGAAAACTTCGATTTAGAGAAGGATGCGAGATTAATAACGTGAAAGAAAGATACATATCTTGTTTATTGCTACAGCGCAGGATCCATAGTAATTTTGGAACAACTGTTCCCTCGAATCTTTTTCAGTACCTGACTTAGTAAATTAATTTGTATTATTTTTAAATTTTTTTTTTTAAGTAATTAGTTAAATGTATGCAAAGACATGTGGAAAGGTGAAACACCTAGCATCTCCTGGGGATTTTTTGTTAGTGGTTAGACTTTTTTGGGCTAAGATTTTTTAAATTTTTGAAGAAAATAGGATGAAAAAAGACTCGAAAGGAAAAGGAGAGAAACACCCTCTCCCCCAAAAGTCAAGGAAAACAAATTATTGAGATTCTTAGAAAGAATTAGTCGTCAGGAGCTGAACAGTCAATTGGGAGATATTTTTCTTGTTCAAACCGTAATAGATAACTGTAAACCGTGCTGAGATCTGAGATGTCACTTTTTTATTAAGAACGTTAAGGTTTATATGGGCCATTTCTAGGAATAGTCTTTTGTGATATGAATTTACATTTTCTAAGATCTCAGCATGCTCCCAGTCAATTTGGTGATCATCAACCAAAACATGCTGCGCTAAAATGAATGAACTCTCGCCTACAATCACTTTTGGAAGTGATGGCCTTAAATTTCTAGATGTCTGTCCAACATATGACTTACCAAATTTTTTTCATGGATTTTATATACAATGCCGAACCTTTTTATCATCTTTCAGGGGAGATTAGTTTGAAAAATCTGAGAAACAGCCTTTTAGTTGTCTTTTTGCTATCTTTACATTTGATTGTTTGAAAATGTTGGTTAATTTATCTGTTAATGTTTCAATATATGGGGAAAGAAAAATAAGGGTTTTTAAGTTATTTTCATTTAAATTGGTTATTAGTATTTTGAGTTACTTTATAGGAAGATAAAGTTAATGTGGGAAGGTCTGTCTATAATGTTTTCTGGTATTGCATATTGTGTACTAAAAAGAAATTTTTTAATAAGTTTTTCAAAAAAATTCTCCAAAAAAATGCCCCTTAAGTTGTTTTAGAGCTCTATCCCTGTATTGAGGGTGAGTTAGTTTTACTGCTCTATTTTTCATCCTAGGATGAGGTTTTTTTTTAGTTCTAATCGGATGGTAGGAAAAATAGCTAATAAACCGATTGGGAAAAATAAGGTTTTCGGTACCATTTGGTGCACAGGGTGTTATCTTGATTCCAGTTACCAACATGTCTAAGAAAGGGACAGAATTGTCTGTCTCTTCCTCCACAGTAAACTGCACATGTGGATCGAATGTGTTAAATATTTCAAGAGCTATCTCTATTCTACCTTTGGTACTGCTAAAAGTAAGTCATGGGACTTTACCTCTTAACAAATGGAATGTGGAAAGGCATATGTTGCAGACAACTTTAACCAAATCATCAAGTACATAGTTGCCCAAAAATTTGGGAAAATTTTTGAACCACAAAAGGGTTTCACCAATCCAGGCCACCAATCCTTTTCAATAATTAAAAAAAGACTGCATCCCCATTTACTCTCCCTCTATATATATATATATATATATATATATATATATATATATATATATATATATATATATTATATGTATATATATAATATATATAATATATATATATATATATATATATATATATATATATATATATATATATATATATATATATATAAATATAGAGTAAAAATTATTACAACAGTAACAGGATAAAACTTTTTATTTTTTTGCCTTAGTTAAACAAAAGTAATTAAAAAAAGGGTTGTCGCTGTATCTCTAGGTATGTAAGTGTTTTAATTATTTAAATTCAGTTTAAACATAGCCTAAATTACTTTAAAAAAGTTAAAAAAGCACTTGCATCACTTGTATTAATTTGGCCCACTTTTAAGAAGTTTTAAGTAATAAAAATACAAATAATTGTAGACTTATTATTTATCATTTATTACAGCATGGTCCGCTTTTATGAAATTTGATAGTACATTTTATATAAGTTTTAAAACATAAAACATTTATTGCTATGACACTGTGCATTGCTTGGCTTATAAGAACACTTTTTAAATCCCTGTCCATAGAATTTTAAAAATAATCTTAGAGCTTCTCTTAAGGAAATTGTTTTTTTTTGAATATTTGTTATTTCATTAGATAAGTGAAAATATTACTTAAAAATCAAACAGCTAATCAATACAACGATCGCCATTTGCCTGGCATGCCGTCAGTCGTATAATACGACGGATTTCATCTAGTCAGATTCTAACACAATCGCGCGCGGGTTAATCTGAACAATAAGACTAAAAAGCGACAGGCATATTACAATACGCTTAAAATCATCAGTGATATTGTGATATTTTTAAAGACTTGGTCAGTAGTGCAATACGCCTAGTCGTATTGAAAAAGCCTAGGCGTATTATAATATATGACGGATTTTACAATAAGCCTGCGACATATGCATTTGGATTTAGATTGAGACCGACTTCCTTTATTATCTGCAAGGGTTAAGTAAAAGATTTAAAAAACCAATATTATAAGCAAAATTATTTAAAATTGTTTTTTATAAAGAAATTATTGTATATAAAGAAGTAAAAAAAATGTTCAAGCAATTAATACGAGTAACATATTTTCTGCATTAACTTTACCCTATTATAAGAAAAGTCGCGCAGGTGCTGCGCTAATACTAACCTTAATATGGAATAGACGAGATCCTTAATATAAGTCATGACGCAAGACAGGACAAAGCGAGACAGGTCATCCTCTCATAAACTTGATAGAAACTGGCTCCCTCATCTTGGCGAGATTGGCTTCCACTCGTCGAGAAACCAGTCTCTCTCGTCTTATTTCATTTCTCTTATACTCACATGTCAAGGGTTTAGTATTTAAACAACGTTAAGTGAAAAATTTAATATCTTCAGAAAAGCTAAAAAATTATGCAAAAATTTTAAGGCCTCAATGGGTAAACTCAAAATATTGTCCTCTGCTATCTTTTGATATGCCGCTAGTGAGGGAAAATTTCCGAAAATATATATTTGGGAAATATTTTCGGAATATATAAGAAAACATTAAAAACATATGAAAATATTGTAAATATAAAAATAAAAACTACAAAAATCAAAAAACTAAACATTAAATAACAGATTATGATAGGTAATACCATAAGTGCACAGATTTGGTCGGATACTCACGAGAGTGAAGCTCAAGTGATTTTGAGGAACCAGTTAAATTTCCGAAAGCAAGTATTTAAAACCAGGCAACAAATATCCAGCTCAAAATCTAAGTACGAATGGAATTTGGTACGACAATTCCCCAAATAAAACAAACCACAAACCAAAATAATATTTAAGGTACAAAAACAAACAAACAAACAAATATAAAATACAGTCGCTACTGAAGTAACGATTGACAGATCCGTAAACTTAGTGATTTTTTTTAGCCTGTAACTTTTTTTTGTTCTTAATTTTTATCCGATATTTTAAGTGGATTATTTGGAATGGAATGGTCACCCAAAAGTTAAAAGGCGAAATACATTAATATACATAAAAGTTTAAGTATTAAAAATACAAAGAAAACTGTCAAATTTCTAAAAATGTAATTACACATGACTACGACACACAAGTTGAACACTTTGATCAAGAAGCATATTTTCAATAGTGTCATCAACACCTTGAATATTGCATTAAGCATCAATGCCTTTTTTACGGGAGTGCAATTCGGCTTCTTTTATAGCAAGCATTAGCCAACAAGCAATAATCCCCGAATTCGAGACTTATTTATCATTCTTAAATCATCATTGTACTGCACAGAAGTATAGATATATGATATATGTCTCAAAAATATTGAAAATATTGAAAATTTTGGATACCTTGAAAAAAATAAAAAAACAGCAGAATATATATATATAATATATATATATATATATATATATATATATATATATATATATATATATATATATATATATATATATATATATATATATATATATATATATATATATATATATATATATATATATATTTTTTTTTTTTTTTCTGCTAGTTTTCTTATTTTTTTCAAGGTATCCAAAATTTTCAATATTTTCAATATTTTTGAGACACGCCGGAAAATTTTCAATATTTTTATTTTCATGGAAATATTTTCATTGAAAATATATCCATTTACAACACTATATGCTATTGATAAAAATACCCTCTTTTTATACTAAGAAGAGTCTTTGGTAATCAATTTAAAAGTAAAAGTAACTTGATTTCGTAACTTTTGTAGTTAACGTCTTTTGACACTAAGGCATCAATGTATTACATGCATTTAAGAAGCGGTAAGAGTTTTTAAAAGTAAAATAGACTTTTATATATTTAAGGAAATGCACACAGTGGTTTATACATTTTAAAAGTGCAGACTTAAAACCAGCACCTCTTTTTGTTTTACACTAATAGAAATGGAATTTGTTATTAAAATTGGTACCCATTTTTCCAAAAATTTACAAAAATCAGCAAGCTCACAGAAAAGCAAATCCCATATACATATATGGTATTTTCCTCTCAAGTAGCCCGCTATTAAAATAGTTCAGTAGGTAGGTAGGTAGGTTTAAAGTGAGTGGACTTTTACGCCTTCCACTGCGACCGCTCGGTCTATTGTGGCTCACACCTTTTTATATTTCTCCGACTTTTAATGAATCCGATACCAGATTGGGAGAGAGTTCTACATCTCCCTCTTACTCGTGTCGCTACGGGACACGAGCACAATGTGTTCTGATGTGTTCTGGTGTCCTGTCTCCTGGAGAGTATGACGAGCAGACGATTAAATCCATCATGCCCTCCTCTCCCGGTTTATTGCCGTGGGTAGCTACCAGGTCCTTGTTACAGGAACCAGATGGATTAAAGGGTATCTTCCTAAGCACCTGTTTGTTCGGGATGGATTAGCCCTTCCGGTGAACAGGCGCCGGTGACTTCAGGGGCACCTTACGAAACGGATTCACCCGTTTCGGTCGGCGCACCTTTGTCTGCTTGTGACCTTGAGTGGCACCTCTCGAAACGAATTTATCCGTTTCGTTCAGCGCACCTTTGTCACTTTTTTCCTATGAAAGCGGTTCTGTCCGCTTTCTGTTTGGAGCAAGAGAAGTAATAGTCCACCACGGCAGAGCCCCGCATTACCGCAGTAAGGCTAGATACTCTGAGAGGTCGCCCTGTATCTCAGAGACACCGTTGGAGACACCTGTTTAAGGCACAGGATGTTATACACTCATCAGCACGGTATGCTAACACCTTGAGTTAAGCCTTGTGTTAATCTTAGCTTCGGATCCCGGTCCATACGGTGGCAACAAGAGTTGCCGATAACCAGCAACCCTAGCGCATGTTCCAAAAGATCCTACTGGGCCCAATCACAATGACGATGTGTGAACACAGCGGTTGGGCAAAAATAGTCCAGTAACTGAAGACCTAAAAGTACCCAAAGCTGTAAATAAATCTGTATAGTTTTGATTTGTGGCGCAATTTTTAGGTCTTCGCGGATGCTATCAAGCGAAAAAAAGTTTATCGCGATTTCGACGTGGAAACCCGCTGAAAATGGCCCCCCAAAGTCCCAAAAATGAGTTTCCCGCAAATATCTGCCAAAATATGCAAATTAAAAAATTTTTGTTTAGGCAAAATTGAGGTTACCTGGAAATCTACAAAAATGGTCCTTACCAAGTCTTTCAAAACACCAATATTTTTCGCAAAAACGGCCGTCGAAAAATTTATAACATTCCATATTAGATAGATATGGTAGTAGTTTCTTACTAAAAATGCAGATGAGCAAAACAATTTTTTTATCAAAACGCAAGAAAAATTGTAATGGAAATTTTCTGGGATCATTGAACACTTGCTAAGGTCTCATTATAAAAAAGAAATGTTAATAACAAATCATTTTTTCAAAAAATATCAATAAATATTGAGATAAGTGAATCCGTAAAGATAGATTCTAGTGGTAGAGCGGAGCTAAAATGAGGGGACTTTTGGGTCCCGTTATCTCGAAAACTATCGATTTTTCGAAAAAAAATATAGGGACCATTTTTGTAGATAACAAGGCAATCTTTATTTCTTGTTACAACAAAAACTCTTCAATTTGTTATTTTGGCAGATATTAGCTGGAAATCCATTTTTCGGGCCTTGAGGGGCCATTTTCAGCCCTTTCTCACCTGTTAATGTTGATAAACTTTCTTTCGCTCGAAAGCATCCCCGAAGACCTAAGAATTGCGCCACAGGGGAAAACATTTATTGGACTAAAACTAATTTTTTTAGCGATATCAAAATAATAAATGGCGAGCATGTTTAGGGTGTAAAATTGTATTGCTTGACAAGGTACTAAATAATTTCCGGTCTACCCGAAGGTGACATGATCATTAGGTTTTAAATATTTCACCTTGTATTTTTAAATTGTGGGGACTAAAGTTTAGAAAATTATTCACTTTCATAGCCCTCCGATTTAAAACATAAAATCAAACTAGCTAATAATAATTTGACGTAATAAAAAGTGCAAGTGACATATGTTTGTTTTCTGAATTACATTTAGAGTAAAACAAGTAAAAATATACCGTGGTATTTTATTTAAAAATTCATAGTTAGTGTAATTTCCGGTTGGACCGGAAGTTAAATAAAATATAGTCACACAAATGTACATTTATATCCCATACATACCCTCTATATTTGATTTTAATGTCGTCAGCAATGGCTCATTTTAATAACGTTTTTGACACGGTTAGTTTTTATTCCTAGGTTTGTTTTTAATAATTTAGTTTGTTTACCTTAATGCAGTTCGGTTTTAATTTTTTTTGGAGATTATTTTTGGCAAAAAGGCTCCAAATTGTATTGTAATTGCCGGGTTACTTCTGTTTTTCTATCGCCTTTGGTATCCTTTCCTTTTTTGCTTTACGTTGCTTTTAATTTCGTAGTATTGTGTACTAAATGTTATTTGGGCAGCGTGGGTAGGCAACCCAAAATTTGAAAAGATGTTGCCAATCCAGGGGCGAGAAAATTCCTAGAATTAGCAGCGATGTGCGTGCGCCCACTGGTGCTTTTTGAGAAGGACAAAGGGCCATCGGCCATGTTTTACCACTTTCACGTCAATCTGCCGAGAACTAGGAAAATTTGCAGCTACTGGTATTCAAGCCATCTTTGTAGGATTTGTGCTGCAAATTTCCCAAAAAAATCTTTCCGATTTAAGTTACCTGGTTTTGTGTAAATTTTTTTGTTGGTTTGCGTTGCCTTTGGCTGTTTCGGGAAAGAAATCTACATTGCAGGACTTGCAGTTCGACGCCGCAGGGATCACGTGTTAGTTGAAAATACCCCCAACATTTTGGGGAAGTTCTTCTAGACTTATTCTAACCGAGTATTTCCGTATAAAACGGTACATTAATAGATTTTTTTTGGGGTTTTTTTAAGACGCGCTGGTTCGGGGGATTTTCATTTTTTTTTTCATACATTACGTCATGCGTTGGGCAAGTCGAATTTCAGTAAGAATTAATTATTAATTAATTAATTACCCCAAATTTTAAAGGGGTTTGTTGTGGCTAATTTATTGCGAAAATCGCAGTTTTATTGAATTATTCTTTTGTTGTTTTTTTGACAAAGCAATTGGCTACCTAATTAGCGTTAAAGTTTTAATAACTCGCCGTTAGATGGCGCTTGTGTATAGATTCTTTGTCTTTTTTAGTATTAATTAATTTTCGGGGGTTTAAAATTTAAATTCTTTGGTAATAAATTTTAATTACTAAGTTTTTTTTTTGTCATATTTTTTTTTTTTTTGAGACTTTTCTTCAGGGTATAAGAAACTGGGTGACTGTTCGAGACCTATTTATTATTTAAATTGTCAATTTAGTAGGTCGAGAGGCTTTGTTATACTTAACAAAAATTAGTTATTTTTTTTTTTTACCTTATTTAATTATCTTTTTATCAATGATATTTAAGTTATTTTTATTTTGTTGTTATTTTCTAATTTATAAGATAGAGTGTTTTTTTTTAAGACAAAAAGCAAACAAGTAAATATATCGTGATTGAACTATTTAAATTATCAGTCAGAAACCTACTTATTATTTGTTATGCCAAGTAAAAAAAAAGATCAATAAATATGTTTTTTTACCTTTCGATTAAATACAATCGTATGGATATATTACCTTTATTTTAATTTGTTAAGGATTTTTTTAATTAACTTTTGGTAGCTAGGGAATATGTTCTTTTTTTTTTTTTGGTGCCAATGGAATAGGGCATAATTTTTTTGTAAACTAGTTTACTAAAACAATTTTATTTTTTTGTTATCTTGATTTAATGGGATTGTTTATTGTTTTATAATTAATGTTTTCCTAATAAGTAATTATTTTTTTTTGTTTACTGAAAGGTCTCGAACCAACACCAGATTTTAAAGTTTCCCTTTTTTTCACCTTTTTTAATGAAACACATACAAAGGGATTTAAGGGAATTTTCTTGGGGGTTTTTGAGTCGCTTAATTATCTTGGTTTTTTTGGGTTTTTTAAATTTGTATTGAATTTGTAGGGTTCTTCGGACGGCCATTTCTCTTCACATGGGCCATTAATTTAATTTTAAAAGGTTTTCGTTTGGGTTTGAGGGGCCAACCCAAATTTTGGGAGAAGTTTTCTTGGGACGGTCAGAGATAGTGACCATTTAACCCGGTCAATTTTTGTCTGTAGTTTTGGACACCATCGCCTTTACGGTGTAGTGGCTGGCACACATGCTATCACTTGAATCGACAAAACAGGCAACATTATGATTAACTCCCCTAACAATTTTTTTTTATAACTTTTCAATTTAGAATTTAGGACTCTACCGTTTAAATTTACCACATTGTTTTTAAATTATTTGCGGCCTTTTCTTTTTTTTTTTATTGTAATAGATTTTTTTTGGTAAATCTTTTTCTTATTGGTTTTCAAATGCACCTTGGTCACTAAATTATTGTTAAATAATTGAGCGGTATTTATATATATTTTTATATTTCATATATTTTATAAATTGTAGGGCTGATATTTATAATATTTATTTTTTTATCTCAGTATAGAAAATTTAACAGTTATTAACTCAGCGCATTCAAATTTTATTTCGATTATATATAATTTTTTTGTAAACTTTTAAATAATAAATTTAAATTTTGTACATTTTACCCTGCGCATTCACCATTTTATTTTGATTAGTTTTTTTGTAAACTTAAATTACAAATTTATAATAAATTCAATTAACTATTTGTTTTAAATATAGTGTTTTATTTGGCTCGCCTAGTGTCTCCTTTTTCTAATCTTAATATTGTTTATTAAAGTTTTTCTTGTCTTTGAGTGGAGTAGTTGAACGAGAGTTCCCCAATTAAATTTTGGGAAGGTCTCTCTAGGCCTGGCACCAAAAGCAGTGGCGCCCATTTTAAACCCTCCCTACTCTCCGGCAAATGAGTTAGGGCATTTTTGCAGGCTCTCTCTGCTACCACCTTCAGCTTTACTGTACCTTAGCTTATTTAATTGTTATTAATTTTAATTAAAAAAAAAAATAATAATAATAATAATAATAATAATTTTTTTTAAAGGCTGCCAAGGGCCAAATGGAAAAGTGTTTTTGGGGCCAAAACACTTGGGCTAAAGCAAAAAGGACATTTTTAGGATTGTAATATGAAATTTAAGGAATATTTATAGAATAACATACCCTCTAAATTTTAATTTAATATATATCTTAAATAACAAAAAGATATAAAGGTGACCCACTTCTGAGGGTTATCCAGTAAAGGAATTGGTAAAAAATATTTTTTAATATGCATATATTTTTTTCTTCATTGACAAAATAAATGTAGTATATGGCTCTGCGAGCACTGACACACAATGTTTTTTGACTTTATTTAGGAGTGACCAGTATCTAACAAAAATGAAAAGTTACAGCTGGCGTCAAAAATTTTGTTAATATCATATCATATGGTATTTGATTTAAAAAGAAGTCCCAATCTGTGTTAGTTGTAGATGACTGATATTAAATTAACGTTTAATAGCTATTTGTAGTACATTAAGAGCGCAAAGTAATACAATGTCACTTTGCGCTCGAATTACACACAAGATTTTTTCTACAACCGCAGATTTTATAAAATAATTGGTAAAAATTAATAATTATTGATATAACCTCAAATTTGACAGTTCACATTTTAAAACGTGCAAGCATCATTTTGCGCTACAGATGTGTGTTATTGTAAAAATGTTTTTTCAGTAGTAGATATTTACTGCAAAAGAAAACAATAAAAACACTATTTAGTACCCCTTTTAATTAGTTATTTACAAATTATTGTATAACGTTATGATTTAAATTTCTGTGTAACAATATCTAAATGTTTTTGGAATTCTTCTAATACTTCTTCCTTTTTTAGGGGTGAAAAACCAGGCGAATTACATATATGTAATATTTTAAAATGATTTTATTCATTCTTTTTTTGGGAATATTGTAATATTTGGTCGAAATTTGTAGTAGACTCTTCTGAATGCTGTTGAACAAACCATTTTTCGAAAGATGTTAGTCGCAGTTCTCAATTAGCGCAGTTAAGTATATTAAACTGGAATGGCGTATTTGGACATGGCTCAATTCTTTACAATTACATATTTTATACTTTTTAAAACTGTCCATTATCAGATAATTATTACAATAAATTTATTAAACACCAATAGCTGTTTAAAAAACTTTTTGATACGTCAAATAATCATTTGTTTATTTTTCTTGACAGCAGCAGCAAGCATGGCCTCCCATCTATCTAAACATAATACTCGCCTGTCTTATGTGAAAGCTATAAATATAATCAGTTTGAATAAAAAGAAAATAGATTTCTACCATCTTTAGTAGTACAAAATTAATAAAAAATAAAAGAAGGATATCGACAAACCAATTTTTAAGTTGTTTTTCGTAACTAAAGTTGGTAGTTTTGTATCTTATTTAAAGCGATAATTTGGACATCAATGTAATTTATAGATAATGCGAATTGTTTACTAAATATACATTTCTACTATCTTTAGTATAATGAAAAGTTTAGAAAATTAGAGTTTGTAATCATAATAACTATTTTTTAATTACTTTCTATAACTAAAGTTTGTAATTTGCTTTATTTATCACTTGATTTGTCGTAATATACATAGTTATATGACGTAGAATATAAAATTAAATTATTTATAAAAAAGTACATTTCTACCACTTTAAGTGGAAGAAAACTCCGTCAGAACGATGTAGGTACTTTCCGAACATAAACTTTTATTATTCTGTATAACTAAAGTTGGTACTTTTCATTTTACCACTACTAAACATTCAACGGAACATGCAAAGGTGAAGTTGTTAATAAAAACAGATTTAATAAAACCGTGGCTACTATACCAATTTACTTTATTGTAATAATTATTGTAATATGTATATACATTTAGATCTTTATATAATTATTACCTAAATCTATATAAGATCTAGTCATTTTTCTTATTATTTACAATATTAAAGGTAAAGGTGCAATTCTCACAATTTTTAATGACAATTTCAGATGAAGTCTCTGGTGGTGACTGAATCGGGATATTTTCAGAGCTTCTTGCTTCCATAATTATTGGTGGTGTATTTACCGCCGGTGTCAGCCCCAACATTTTTTCACATGTAGAAATTTTGTTAGTAACATTTTCATCTATATAACCTTCTGCTACGTTAGTACTCTTCCATCCTCCATGTTTTTTTCAATTGCGTGATATCGCCTCCCCCATTAGCTAAAAGAGTAGCAGAAGTTCGCCTGAAGCAATGACCTGTATATTTGCATGGTTCTGGAAGTCCCAGATACTGCGCTATGTTTTGTGGAACTTTTGCGATATAATTCATTCCAACTACCTGATTATGGCATTTACCATTCGAATATTTAAAAAATACTCTTCGTATTTTAAAATTTTTGGACCTGATGTTCATATATCTTCGAAAATTGATATATAGTCCATTGTTGCATTATTTGTGACAATGAATGTTCTGTTAGTGTATGTCTTAGAATCAGGTATTTTTACAATAAGGATTGACTTTTTATCTTCAATGTCGTCTATTACCATTTTGACAAGTTCGTCCCTCCTACATGCTCCAGCGATACCAAAAACTAAGATCACTTTTTGCAGTAAATATATCTCATCAAGAGCTTCTGTTAAAAAGGTTTTGATTTCATCAAAATTGAAGGTGTTTGATTTTCTTGGTTTGTAACCAACAGCTTGATGCTTTAAGTAAGCAATTAGTTTTTTGTATTCGCTGATGTTTATATCATGTTTTACTGATATCGTAGATCTCAACATTGAGTATATAGACCAAAGTGTAGAGGATTTCATTACCTTGGCTTTTTCCGCAAAACACGCAAGTAGAATGTTTTCTGATATCTTCTTGGTTCCTTTTGAATCGCACCATTTACTAAAAAGTTCATATTGCTTTTCATAATTGCCTCTCGACTTCTCTGGAAGTAAATTAAGAGCAACTGATTTTGCAGCTTGAGCAATTTCCGGCGGAGTGCACGAAAATTCATTATTTTCATCGATATCCATTTTTTACGAAAACCACTAATTTTAATTTTGTTGAAGATATTAAAGTCACGCGTTAAATGTCAAACACCGTTCAACGCCTACTGTGGTGTCAAATTTGACGTTTTTCTATTACGGTTTCCTTGATAACTCAGCGAGCGACAAAGTAAAAAAACGCTTGCTCCTCGGAAAAGTGCAACATGGTACTTTTCGCGCGGTTGAAGAAAAACTTTATTTTATATATTAAACTTCATTTAATAATCTTCTGAAATAAACAATTTTTTTTTCTAAATTTAATTTTGTCGTATTATTTAATGATCATTAGGGTTTTGTTACAAGTATTTTGTGATATTAGAAAAAATTCCATAAGGTTAAGAGTTGAAAACTGCATTCGTAAAAAAAGTTTCTTCTAGTAGGATTTAAATGGTTAGTCTTTTATCAACGTCGTTTTCTTTTTAAATTGTGTAGATGAAAAGGGTCCCTATGACGAAACTGACTTTTTTGCAGTACCTAGTTATAATATACCAGTTATTTTTCTCCAAATAAAGGGAGGGAGGGGGGTAGGCAGAGAATCAAATGTAAGTGAATATACCGATTCCTTCTATGAGAATAATACCTACTCCAAATAAAGTATCCAAACGAATGTATATGTACTGCGACATTGTCCACCACAAGATTTATAAATTATTGTTTCGTGACACCCCGTGTAAAATCATGGATTCTGGTTTAACACCTTTTTATTGCAAATCAGATTCACAAACGTTTCTATGCTAACAAAAATTCAACGTAACGAAATTATGACAACTGTTTAACCTTTAACTATCTGTCAACTTCTGTTCTCTTCGAAAGTCAAAAATAAACAGGTCCGGGCAACTTCCTTCGCGTTTATAATAATGTGGAAAAGAATGGAAGGTAATTGTCTCGAAAGTTGCCTCCTCTCTGATTTTAACCAAATTTGGATTTTAGCGTGATTACGAATCGAACTATTTTTTCTTAACGGTTTGTTTTCGATATTCATCATCGTTGAAAATCAAACTAACCTTATATACACAATTCCTCCTTCGTTTTACGAATTATTTATTTTTACACTACATTGGCACAATACATAAACACCTTTTTAAAAACTTGTTTTTATATTTAATACATCTTTTCACTAAATTGCAAACATCCACTTTCACACGCCCCAACGTGGCCGCAACCATGTATACACTAGCAAATATGACTGCTGCCTTTGAACTTGAAAGTTCGCAATTTAATGGGAAAAAGGTGGAAAATAAATAAAAATACAAGGTTTTAAAAGGTGTTTATAAAATATTGTGAGCCACTTTAGTGTAAAAATCAAGAATTGTGTACAAAAGAAGGAGAAATATAGTGAAAATGAGGTTAGTTTGATTTTCAATTTTGATGATGAATATCTCGAAAACGAAACGTTGCCGAAAAAATATTTTTTCAGATTCGTAATCAGCGCCCCAAAAAACCCCCGTATACTAAATTTGGTCAAAATCGGAGAGGAGGCAACTTTCGAGACAATTACCGAATGGAAAAGTCTAGAATTAGCTGGAAGAATTCTTTTACTACAGGATGCAACAAAAGTGTAAAATGGATGTCTGCAGCGCCCTTAAGACAATCCGCAATGGCCGATAGGTAATTTATTTCAAATAAACTTAAATAAAATAATGCTAACCTTCTAATAGTTCTATCACCTAAACAGATATTTTTAAAGTCCGTAACATTATAAACTAATTAATACTATATTTGTTCCAATAAAATTTTTGTTAAAAAATTCTTTTATATTTCGAAATAAAAATAAATACCAGCTAACCTTTTATCGTGTTTTCCAAAGTCCTTTTATTAAACATTACTTTTTTCCTTGGACCCACATACTTTCTTTGAAAGCACAGACTTTCTTAGTTCGACGACTAGAAAGGAAAGTTCTTCTTAAAAAGGTGTGCTATAAAAAAACCCTATTAAAGGGCACAGTTTTATGACGCATGCAAAAAGATGTTTTCAGCGAGGAAATAAGCAAAAACTTTATTGTTGAGTAAAAAAGGGGATATAACAAAGTGTGTTGCTTTATGTAAGAACTAAAATCGTGCTGGCAGGGATTAACAATAAAGTATATTATTTTATAAATAAAAGTAGTCAAGGAGACAAAACAAATTATTTAGTAGTTGCTAAAATTCAGTAAATTATTTTAAAAATATATAAATCCGTTGCTATCCATTGAAATTTTAAAAGGCAGAATAAATAAAATACAATGTTATCAGTGGTAGTAGGTGAGGGAGGGGTTTGGGTCGCCGCAGTTTAAAAAAAACCTACAATATTTGTTTATATTAATTTTTTTTTAAACATGTTCTATATTTTTATGGCAGATCCAAAGAAAACATTAAATAGTAATAAAATTTTTATTAATATTTATAGATAATTATACAATAATAATAAATAATAATAAATGATTCTGTATAGATTAATATTATTCATAAATTATTATTCATTCATAAATAACACAGCCACACACAAAAAAAAAAATTCGTTTCCACGAATGCAACCTATTGGACCTTAGATTTTTGGGGTCGCTGAATTCGAATCCGAGGTCGGTTTGCCGTTTCAAGGTCATCCCAAAATCAAATCATTAGATTTTGACAAAAAAAAAAATGCAAAAATTCATATATAGGTTTTTGGGGACGCTGATTCTGCATCCGAGGTCAGTTTCAAATCATTAGATTTTGACAAGAAAATTCGAAAATAATTTTTACATAGGTTATTGAGGTCGCAGAATATGAATCTAAGGTTAGATAGCTAATATGAGGTTGCGTTAAGATCATTTGAAGGTCATATTAAGGTTAAATAATTATATTTTGTCTGAAAAATGTTAAATATAATTTTCTAATAGCCTTTAAAACTTGCTGAATCTAAATCTAAAATTAGTTGTTTACATAAAGTGATGTTCAAAGTTTTTTAAAGCTCAAATCCTAAAAATACTCACAAAAATATTCACTTATCAATTCGCGCATAAGCTGAGAATTTATAACTCACAAAACATATATAGAAGCGCGCAAAATGCCAAATTTGTAATATATAAACTGACCTCGGATTCGGATTCAGTGACCCCAAAAACCTATATATGTACATTTTTGCAATTTTTTTTCTCAATATCTAATGATTTGACCTTGATATAACCTTGAAATGACCTAATATTAACAAACTGACCTCATATTCGGATTCAGTGACCCCAAAAACCTATATATAAATTTTTGCAATTTTTTTTTCTCAAAATCTAGGGATTTGACCTTAATATGACCTTAAAATGACCTGATATCAACAAACTGACCTCGGATTCGGATTCAGCGTCCCCAAAAACCTATATATGAATTTTTGCAATTTTTTTGTTAAAATCTAATGATTTGACCTTGGGGTGACCTTGAAACGTGACCTGATGCAGGCAAACCTACCTCGGATTCGAATTCAGCGACCCCAAAAACTTAAGTCCAATAGGTTGCATTCCTGGAAATGATTTTTTTTTGTGTGGCTGTGTAATAATTGATCGCCAAAAATATTGATTTTTAACCATTCTTTTAAAAGGCTAAATTTCCTACTGTGGTAAAAAAGTTCTAAAGCTTATGATACTAAAACGTACAATAAAATATTATCTTTATAAGAGACAACTAGACTAGACAGAGTAAACTATTTAGATCCGTGGCCAAAACACATAGTATGTAAGGCCAAATAGCCCAGATTAAAAAAAAATAAGAGACATATATCAAATACGACATGTAAAAAATAACTTGTTAAAGATATTTTGGCACATAAAAAGTAAAACATGTTTATGTACGATCGGGCGGTAAATTTAAATTACCGTCCGCAATTCCGGGCAGTAAGTTAAATTTAGCGCCCTAAGGCGGTAGGTGATTTGGCAACCAGCTTAAACAACCATGCTCAATTTAGGATGGTTTTGGTACTTAGTCTAGCATGAATATAGTCAACTTTGAGAATGTTATTCGGGGGAAGACTGTTAATTAAAAAAAAAATGTGAAATGGATGCCATTTTAAAATAATTTATTTTTAAACTGAGAACGTCCCATCGTGCTTAAAACGTTATAAGTACACTTTCGGTCGGTAAACTGCACTTACCGTCTTTAATACTTAAATAACTATAAAAATGACATTATTTAGAAATTTGATGCAATATCTTAATTTATTCGATAAAAATATTTTTTTAAGAAAATGTAGTTTTAATTTAATATATTCTATACAGTTTTTATTTCTATGTATGTGTAATAGATATTTAAAAAAAAACTAACTACCAAAAAGCGTAACGCATGCCCTTTACCTATACGATTTGATCAAAATCTAGACATCCTTTTCAAATTTTTGTAATTAATTTGGTTCAGTCTAATAGGCGTTCCAACTTTTGATCTACTTAAAAATTTTAATTTATCATTAATAAAATTTAAAAAAGTCCATTTAATTACAAAGTTGGTCATAATTAAAACCTTTTTCGAACCAATATTTGTGCCAAATTTGGTTTAATTAACAGGCCGTGTTTTTTAAATATTAATACATTTTTAATATAACCCTTAAATATATTTTTTTAAAGTTCAGATCTTCTTTTAACTATTTTCCCTATTTAATTTAGTTTATGTTGGTTTTTGTATTTTTTAGATATAAAAATTTCGCTTATGACCCTAAAAAATATCACTTCAAAGCGGTTGTAGATATACTAACCCTGTGGCTGTGTGTGTTGTATACCAATTATAGTATATCTTATGGAATAGCCAAGCAGTTCATATCAGCTTAGACACAAAGAGAAAATCTTCGGCACTGGCATGGACCTCCGGGTCTCAGACACTCGAAGGCCTTCATAAGACCACCGAACCAACAATGTACTGTCAAACTACTGGAGCAATCAAGGGTACACCTTAAAACTCTAGTGGGACTGTGCACGGGACACTGCAGATTAAAATACCACATGCACAAGATCGACCTAGCGGAAGACGCCGAGTGCCACATGTGCATGGAGGGGGATGAATCGGCAGAACACATACTGTGTTCGTGCCCAGCACGACAATGATTCGAAATCCTCGGCAATGACACCTTGTTGCCGGGGGGTGAAAGATCTATCTCCACACAGGATCATCAGATTTATTAGGAGTCTGGACCTGGTGGGAGAAATTAAAAGGGGTGAGCCACAATAGACCGATCGGTCGCGGTGGAAGGGTGTTATACCCACTCACTTTAAACTTATCTACCTACCTATACCAATAAACAAATAAAGACACTAAAAGTCCAAGATTAAGGTTTTATTAAAATAATTTTTCTATTTCATAAAATCGTATTGTATATATGTCGCACCGACTTGGTGGAGTTGTCCATTTCGTGAATTGGATGTCCAGTTCGTGAAGTGGAACCAGATAGTGTAATAATATTTTTTTTCACTATCTGTATAATTTTCATGTCCAGTAAGTAAAAAAATGGTATATTCATTTCATGACCTGGACAAAATGTTGTCCAGATGATGAAATAAAATATTATTACAGTATCTGGTTTTACTTCAGGAACTGGACATTTAGTTCATAAAATGGACAATTACGCCAAGTGAGTGCGACATATACATATGATCAAATAGCGGAAAGAAAAACCATCAAAGATTCTTTTAGTACACTTTTCTTGCGGTTTTAATTGCAATGTGTTTATATGGAATTTGTAGGGCAAAATATTTTTAAATTAATTATTACCCCATAAAAAATTTCATTTTTACATAGATTTATAATTTTTTAAAACTTTTAATTAAAAACATATTAAAAATCAATATTTTCGTATTGTAGTTCTAAATTAAAATTAATATTTGTAAAAATTTGTTTTTTTACTTCGTAGCGTTTCAGTTCCGTTACATTTTTAATTAAATCGTTAAATTGCAAATTAAATCGTGAAAACAGAGACGGAAATTTTTAGTCTGTTTTGTAAATCAATTCTGATAAATGAATACTTTTGCCCCACTCAAATTAAATTCTGCTTTTTCGTGTGTGTTTTATTTACGCACTTCAATGCTTAATCCCCTTATAGTTGTGTATATACACAATGTTAATTAAGTAGGTTCCTAAGCTTATAAAAATACTTCGAAATGTCTTAAAATGCATAAATTTAAGATTCAGTAAGCTTATGTTTTTAAAACTTTTGTTTTTTACTTTTTAAATTAATAGTCCAGTTCACAAAAGATTGTATAAAGCCTAAACACTTGTTACCGCAGGTCGAGAATTTTCAGTTTTTAACCCATTTTTCCCGATTTCGTTTTAGATATACAAGTACCGTAATATGTAACATTTTACGAGATTCTATAGAAAATCCTCAATCTTGTCTTGTGTGTGTCTAAGTTATGTTTTAAAGCAGAAATATATAGTTGAATTCAAACTACATTCAAAGACACACGCAGCAAAAGCCGTCGATATTTTGGGCTTGCTATAATAGCTAAGCTCGAATATTGCTTCTTGGATTAAAACGAAGTGAGTAGAATTTCATGTCTGGGAAGAAGCGGAGCTTATCCGAAATATTTATTTGGATTTCGTGTCATCTGATATGTGTGATTTTCATTTGTTTATTAAAAAAAATTAAATACTAGAGCTTTCAGTTTTTTTTTGTGCAAATATATTTTTTCTGCTGGATATCACGGTTTTGTTACTCTTTCTCTATTTATTATGTTGCATATTTAATTAATATTTAAACCCATTTATCTTAAGTACAGTCAAAAATCTAACCAAAAGATTTGTTAAAACGATTATATATATATATATATATATATATATATATATATATATATATATATATATATATATATATATATATATATATATATATATATATATATATATAAGAAGGCTACCCATTGCCTATTAAGACAGTATTTAATATTTGTGCAATATGATTATCTAAGTGACAAGCTAATTAAAAACTACTTATACTGTAACCAAAACAAAATCAAATGTGTTGACGATATTCGTGTTGGTCAATATTTTTACCAAAATAGGTAGAAAAGAAAAATTATTTTTACAGCTAGGCAAGGCACCATCTTTTTTATCAGGGAATTATGAGTTTAAAACTTAATGCGAGTCGATATATTTTTCACTTTGTAGCGTGCTGCCTAGTACGATATTTAACTAATACACCTTAAGTAATAGGTAGGTAGACTTCTTTTGGTAGCATACAATAATCAAAGAAAAGAAAAGGCCAAAAAATCATGTTAAAGTTTGATTACCTCGGATCTTCTTAAATTAAAAGTTTGTATCAATTTTTTTAAACATTTTTATTTTTCCTCATTTATCGTGTAATGACGATGATAAATAATAAAAATTATATGAATAAATAAAAAAAAAACACAAAAAATATATGAATCAACACTCAGATTTAATTATTAAATCCTCTTATAGGTTAAAAAAATATCATTAAAAATTTTAATATACTCCTGACACCCAATAATCAATCTTTAAATTAAGCTTTAAACTATTTGTATTAAAAACTCCATTATTCATTAGATAAAAGTAATTTTGTAAAAATATTTTTTTAGAAGGTAGCTTCAAAACATTAAAAAACACTGAGTCCCCGACAAACATATATTTTTTTAAGTTTAAAATCTTTCACAAAAGCTTGTATAGTATCATGTAGTGTTGGTATCGGGTTTTATATGTTCAGAATTTAACCTCTTTTTTTAAAAGTTGATTTAGAATTTTAACAAAATCGTAAAATGAACTTAAAAATGATACTTAGATGTTATATTTTATAAAAAAAATATTAAAGAGAAAAGATAATAAACATAACCAGGACTATTTAAAACTTAGGGTTATTAAAAAAAGAAATACAGGCATTATTGCCAATAAATTTGTGAATAAAAAAATGTGAATTTTCTATAGTTATGAAAAATAACTATAAATAAACATTTGTAAATCTATATGATATGGTAACTATGATTGTTATAAGGTGGTGTAATTAATGAAAGATGTTGAGTGGACTGTATTTATTCTTTATTTAGGCGTTACACCTACCATTATACATTTTTAAACGAGAAACGACAAATGCGAACGAGTGGCTCAAACGAAAACTTACCAGATTCCAACTTGTGATGAATCCAGTCGATGGAAGGGCCCTCCGTTCAGCTTAATGTCTAGAAAGATCCACGGAACCATTCAACAAAATCATGGGATTTTATGGCTTCTAGGCACTTAGAATTTTAGCGAAAATTGTGACAACGACCACGAGAACTGCTCTTAGCACGACATATTTTTGCAGAGAGATCGAAAAAGGGCTGCGCGTCCAGGCGCATGTCCGGCATACAGCGTTTCCACTTGATGCCACTATACCAACCGAAAATTAAAATCAAATCACGAAATTTAAACTAAAACCCCGAAAAACGTCTTGCATTAACATTTTCCGACCACCAAAAAACCCATGGGGTTTTTATTAACTAAACTAAATTGAAATTTTAATAAATTCGATACGAAAAAACAAAAAAAAAAAACTATAATGCTAGTAGCTAAGAATACAAATACTACTTAAATATTAACTATAAATACAAAAAAAAACTGTTGTTTCCTTTAATTTTCGCCAAAGGTAGAGGACACAATTTAACTATGGGTCTACGTAATAACCCTGAAGATGTCTTTACCGTAACAACGCGAGTATGACCGTCACTGCCCGGGCGCAATTCGACAACACGGCCAACATTCCATTGCAATGGCGCTTTAGAATCGTGTTTAATAAGTACCAACGTATCTAATTCTATTTTTATTTGAGGATCCATCCATTTGGATCTTTGTTGCAATGTGTTTAAATAATCAACATGCCACCGTTTCCAGAAGTCGGCATGTATACGTTAATAACTGCCAACGCGTTAGAGTATTTAGTTTAACTTGAGAAAATCATTATCTGAAGGTGAATTTAAAGGTTCTAAAGTTAAAAAATGACTAGGAGTAAGTGGTGCAAGATCATTGGGGTCGCTACTTTGTGCATAAATGGTCTGGAATTTAATACAGCTTCTATTTGTTAATGACTGTATTTAATTCTTCATAGGTCAAAAATTTGATTAAGACCACCTTAAAGAAATGTGATTTAAACGATTTAACACCTGCCTCACTTAGACCGTTAAAATGAGGTCCGCCAGGGGAGAAAAATGCCATGAAATCGAAAGAGTCCCCGCAGACTTAGACATTTCCATAAGTTGACGATTTGCTCCGACAAAGTTTGTGCCACAGTCACTATACACATCAGTGACTCTACCTCTACGAGCGATGAATCTATGAAAACAAGCTAAAAAAGCATCTGATGACAAGTCCGAACAGAGCTCTAAGTGTATAGCTTTTAGTGGCAGTGCATACAAACACACAAACATAAGCCTTTTGAGACTTACTACCTCGATATTTGGCCATAGTGATAAGAAACGGACCACAGTAATCAATAGCTACATGCGAAAAGGCCTTTATTTGCGACACTCTAAAAGAGGGTAGATCACCCATATATGGAACATAAAGATTGGGGTCTCGAACGAAAACAACGAATAAAATGTGAAATACAATGTTGAATAGCTCGACGAGCCGACAAAATCCAAAATTTCTGCAACAGTAAGTGATGTAGCGTTCGAAAACCGGGATGTAAATATTTTCTTCATGTGTATCCAAAATAATTAACTCTGTCAAGCGATGACTACGAGGTAACAGCATGGGGAATTTTGAGTCAAACGGCAAATCAGAATGACATAATCGGCCCCCAACTCGAATTATTCCATTTTCATCAATAAATAGAGCAAGTTTACGAAAAGATTTTGCTAATTGTTGTCTTTCGAAATTTGATCAAAATTTCAGGAAAACTATAAACTTGCACATGCTTGACGAGAATCGACAAACTGTGATGAAGGTCAGCCTCCACAAGAGGTCCTGTGACCTTGGGAAGTAATTTCGACAAAATTTTTTGTAAATTTTACAATATACGACAAAATTTTAATATTTTCGACAACTTTGAGAATTTATTTATTAACCGATCAAAAAAGTATCTTCAATATTTAACATCAAGCTGACAATTTTTCTTCAAGAACATCCTTCATTTCAGGTTCAAAAAAATGTCACCTGACTCGGGCCATTGATCTTGCGATAACGACAGCCAGGATGGTCCAGAAAACCACATAGAATGGTTTAAAAATTGTTTGGGTGTTAGACCCCTGGATGCACAGTCAGCTGGGTTAAACTCAGATGCGACATATTGCCACGAAAGACGGGGAAAAGTGGCATGAATATAACTCACGCGGTTGGCGACAAAAGTTTTCCATCTATGAGGTGAAGAATTAAGCCATGTTAAAACTATCTGAGAATCACACCAAGCAAAATTTTATTAAACGACAGATAATCAGAAAGTGCATCCACAGCAAACGACAACAAATTCGTCAACAACACCGCGCCGCAAAGTTCCAGCCTAGGTATAGTGACGGTTTTCAATGGAGCGACTTTGATTTAGGGACAAAGCAACCGAACGAAAATAATCACCAGTGCTAGTAATACAACGTATAAATACGACAGCTGCATAGCCTGAATTGAGGCATCCGAAAACCCATGCAGTTCCAAATGAATAGTATTATCAGGCTTAATTTGACGAGTAAACGAAAATTGACAGCAGGAAGTTCCATTTTAATCTGATTCCAACTATCGACAATAGATTTAGTGGAACTTCATCCCAATCAATTTTTTCTAACCATAACATTTGTAAAATATGTTTTGAAAACAAAGTAATAGGCGAAAAAATTAACGGATCAAATGTTCGGGCAATGTCCGAGAGTATGTTTCTTTTGTACAAGGTCTATCCAAAGGTTTATAATTATAGAAAAACAGTCAGAGGACGGATTCCATTGCAACCCTAACACTTTAATAAAGGAAGGTTCGTCTTGGCCAAAATCAAGCGAAATTTGTCTGTCACTTTCTGCGAAGAACTCAATAAATCAATGTGATTACTGCCACTTTCTAAGTTCGAAAGCACCTTTTGATAAAGGCAGATTAGCTCTTGTTGATACGACAAAGCTTCACTCACGGAATCACAACCAAACATTACGTCATCCACATAACAAGACCGCTGCAAAATGCGCGACGCATTAGGAAAATTATCACACTCTCGAACAGCTAACTCTTGTAGAGTTCTCAAAGCCAAATAAGGAGACGATTTTTACCCATAGGTAACAGTATTCAACGAAAATTCCTAACAGGCTGTTAGGTAAAAACGCCAAAGAATGCGTTGATAATTTCGGTGTTCCGGAGTAACTAAGATTTGACGATACATCTGTTTTATATCCGCAGTGACTACAACCTTATGCACACGAAAACTAACGAGAATTAAACTAACATCCTGCTGTAGCTTAGGACCGGAAAACAGAAAACATTTAACGAAATTCCATTTGAAGACTTGGCAGAAGCATCGAAAACTACTCTAAGTTTGGTAGTTGAACTGTCTGGCTTCAAAACACAATGATGAGGGATGTAATACCAGCCTTTTTCTGAGTCAGACTCAGGAACAAGGCTCATATGACCTAAATAATCCTTCATAAATTCTACGTAAGTACTGTACAACGAAGGGTTTTTATTAATCTATTTTCCAAATGTAAAAAACGACGATAACACTATCATATGAGTTACCCAATTCAGGAGCAGATTGCTTAAAAGGCAACGAAACAATAAATCTACCACAATCTAATCTGGAAACTGTTTCACAAAATATTTTTTCACATTTGACATCTCGGAGATAGTGGGACTTTAACCGCGACTTGTTCCAACTCCCAGAACCTTTGCAATGTTCTTTCTAAAGAACTTAAGACAGTACAAAACGATAAACGAGGTGACGAAAATCTACCAGGATTGTCCACCTTTCCTAACAACAACCAACAAAAACTGAGTCAAAGGCAGTAGCTTGACCCTTCTTTTCCTGGAATTTTACCGAGAGCAAAATTTGCAAAATAAGTCAGCACCCAAAAGCATGTCAACGGAACTAGGCAAAAGAAATTTTTATCAGCTAATTTTAAATTTTTAATATGTGACCAATCTTTAGTATTAATCTGAATAGATGGCAAATCCACACATAATTTCGACAAAACAATTGCTTCAAACTCGAAAACTGGATTTAGACTATCAACGGGTTTTATAATGCAGGTGTCACACCTTTGGAGGACATTGATTGCATTTGATTTAAACCAAGAATGCTTCAGAATGTGATCTGCGAGGTAGTCCTAAACGATTTAAACATTTTCGCTAATGAAGTTTCCCGGCTGCACTATCTACCAACACTCGAATTGTTTGAAAATGACCCTGCAATCTTTAATTTCAACCAAGCGGTCGAAAGTAACACCGTTTGGACATTGACTGCATTACAAAAACTACTAGTTGAAGGCATACAGGTAAGTCTACCCAACATCGACGATCAACTTGAGGTGTATTTTGACTTGGCAATTGCTGTTCAAAATGCAAAAGCGTATGATGGCTAAATTTACAAAGACGACAATGAAAAGTGGAGGGGCAATCCTTGACTCTAGGGATGAGGAAAGGCAATTTAAAACAATTTGTTTTGTTTAGCTATATCATACCTTGACTTGGGGTTTTTCGATAAATTTAGGACATTTTGACAAAAATGTGAATTTTTACACAAACAAAATTTTGTGTTTGCCTAGGCAAACCCGAAGGAGGGGTTGTAGGTCGAGATATTTGCCAATTTTGTGGAGCTGTAAAAACGACGACGATCGAGAGTTAAATGGTTAGAAAATATTTTAATCCTGGCATACAGTCTCTAAAGCTTTACAGTGATTTTCCAAAAATCAAAAAGTTGTTTATATGTAGGTATAGTATCACCACTATGTTCCAATTCAAATTGAGTACGAATTTGATTATCTATTTTTGCAATAAAAGATTAAACAAAATAAAATCCCAATTATTTGTATTAAATCCTAATACAGTTAATATCGACAAATTTTCCGAGAAAGCATTTAATAAATTTCTTAAATCTTTTACATTCGACGATTTTAAAACAAAAGTCATCATAGAATTTAAAGCACTTGTGGCTAATAAACGTTTATTTTGATACCTCTTTACTAAAAGATCATAGGCAATTTGATAATTTGACTCCGATAAAGGAACAGTTTTAATTAAATTAAGAGGTTCTTTTTTAAATACGATAAAAGATACTGAAACTTTTCTATGTCTGAAAGAGCAACATTTGTGTGAATCCAGCGAGTTAAAAAGGTCAAGAAATGTCTGAAACGATTTCGATCTCACTAAATTTTTCTATTGAAATTTTAGGCAATCTAACATGTGACTGAGGAGTTGCCAAATTCGACTCATTCGAAACAGATGTCTGAGTTACCGAAGGGGGTGTTTAATTGAGCATAAATAGCTTTAATTGAAAATAATATTCATCCACCTGTTTACGAATTACGTCTTCACATCAAATTCCGTATCAAGTTCTATCTGCGAAACTAAATCATTATGTAATTCTTTAAACTCTAATAATTACCTCCAGGGCTTCATATCTGTCAAAAAATCTGAAACTTTGGAAGGATCTGACTTTCAGAGACTGCCTGTATATACAGCTCTGTAATTCGATTAATACAGACCTGCCGTTTTCTATTAACTAATCTAGTTTTTGCTTATCAGTTTGAGCATTTTAAATAATAACTATACCAAAACTCAAAATTAAAAATTAAAATGCAAATAAATTTACCTTGATATATTTAATTTTGTTCCAATTTTTAAGTTTCTATCACTACACAGTAAAAAAAACACTAATGTTTCACTATTTTTACTTAAATAACAAAAGGTCCGATAAAAAAATCTATGCATTTATTTGAAAATTGCTTACTGTAGCGATATACGAACTATATTTAGTAGCAAAAACGTTAAACCAAAACAAAAATAAAGCGAAAATGCATGAAAACTATGTTCGAAAACAGGAAAAACGACGCGAATTTTAAAACGAAGCGAAAATCTAAACGACAATATTAATTCCAAAATTCACGCATTTATCCGTAAAAACCAAGCGAAAACAACACGATTAACTGAAAATAATTTCCAAATTATTTAAATGCAGAGTAAAATCTATTTATTTACTAACCATCCAAAATTGATTTTTTTTCATACCATACCCGACCTGCGATAAACCAGAAAGGTGGGCGGTGCAAGCGCGTATGATCGAGAATCATGCGATGTTGTCACGTGGGGAAAAATTCATACGAAAACGGTAACTAAGCTAAAGTTAGCGCAAGATTAAGGAAACCAAAGTTAACTATCGACAACACTGTAACCTTGCAAAATGGCTAACATTAACGGATATTTAAACCACTAAATTTACAATAATTAAAATTTAAATTTTTGAATTTTATAAATTAAAACAAAGCTTATACGGATCAAAAATCCGGTTCGAAAGGACCAATAAATGTTATAAGGTGGTGTAATTAATGAAAGATGTTGAGTGGACTGTATTTATTCTTTATTTAGGCGTTACACCTACCATTATACATTTTTAAACGAGAAACGACAAATGCGAAAAATGGCGAACGAGTGGCTCAAACGAAAAACTTACCAGATTCCAACTGTGATGAATCCAGTCGATGGAAGGGCCCTCCGTTCAGCTTTAATGTCTAGAATCCACACGGAACCATTCAACAAAATCATGGGATTTTATGGCTTCTAGGCACTTAGAATTTTAGCGAAAATTGTGACAACGACCACGAGAACTGCTCTTAGCACGACATATTTTTGCAGAGAGATCGAAAAAGGGCTGCGCGTCCAGGCGCATGTCCGGCATACAGCGTTTCCACTTGATGCCACTATACCAACCGAAAATTAAAATCAAATCACGAAATTTAAACTAAAACCCCGAAAAACGTCTTGCATTAACAATGATTATCTAGATTTTATTGACTAATGGTGATCATTTGGTATGTGCGTTAATAAAGTAATTTTTTCTTTTTCTTGTAGGTTATTTTTGGTTTTTCGTTATAGGCCTGCTGGAACTGTGGATATTTGTTTAGTTTCTTTTTAATTTTTATTTCGTTAAAAGCATTATTTTAATAACTTTCTTCACAATATATGACATCCGAGCAACCTATAAATAAAGACAACTTAAAATGATTTCTTTAAGTTTTAGTATAATACGAGAACATTTAAAATGTCTTTGTATAATTTTCTGAAGGATAAAAGTCCGTTTTAAAGATATTCAATGTTATATCTGTATTATTCTAAAAGTCAAAGGTTTTATACCAAGATAAACTATATAGCAGGGTAACGAATAATATTTTATCTTTTCCGAGTATATTATTAGAAAGAACCTAAAAAAATCTTATTAGTATATCAAAAAAAAAAAAAAAAAAAAAAAAATAAAAATTTTAAGTTGTCTTACTATTATTCTGGAGCGACGATTTGTCCTTGTCGAACCTTACATCCAAATTTATACACGTAGTAAGGACTTAAATAAGCGGAAACTTTATAATCGGCTGTTGGTTTAGAATCGACAAAAAGCACTAAAATATTAATTGCGTTGCAAATTTATTGCACAGTGATTTATTTATGCCGCTGAAATACCAAAACCACGTTTGTGTCAAACGAAAAGCAAACAAATGCATGAAAAATAAATAGAATTTGGCTTTAATTTAGTTTATACTCTTACCCTTTTATGAAACCACAGTTTATAGGCAATCAGTATGTTATATTTTAATTTAAAAATATTAGACTAAAGCCGTTTGAACGGTCACATTTTTAATAACATTTCTGCGCGCAAAAATAATATCAAAAATATTTACCCGTTGCAAACACATATTCATACAATGTTTAATATTAAAAATGTAAGCAATAATTATTATTAAGGCGCGTACAGACATAGAACAAATCTTCGTTTCGCAACATCGTCGCGCAACAATTTTTTGTTACGCATCGAAGTTCGGTGTTTCGATAAATTATTGTGTAACAAAACAACGTCGTATAACCTATAGCAGAACATTCTGACGTTCCATATTTTTTCATGTACCATTTAAATTAATAAAAATAAAGGTAACCGACAACTGATGGGACGCCGTGATGTTCCGATGTTACCGAGTTACGCTGTTACGATGTACCGTCCACACATGTTACGCGAACATGATACGAACGTGTTACGATACTATGTTTTGTTCTATGTCTGTACGCGCCTTTAAACTTCTAAATTTTTATTTTAAATGTTATTTATATATATATATATATATATATATATATATATATATATATATATATATATATATATATATATATATATATATATATATATATACAGTATGTCCAGGAAAAGGTGTTGAAGAGAAAATTTTTATTTTTTATTTTATAAAAAAGTACTCTTGAAAAAATTTTGCTACTTCTAAAAGTAAGATTGGGATGGAAACATTTAACAATTTATACGCTCGAAAATTGAAAACTTAAATGGTACAAGAGTAAAGTGCATTTATTTGTGAAGATATGGAAAAAGACAGGAAAAGTTGTTCAAAATTAAAAAGGAGTCTTAATACCAATTCTAATACCAATTTTCAAAAAAATCGGCCTACTTTTATTTATTTGTGATTAAATTAATTTTAATACCAATTTAAATTTTTAATATTAATTTTATCAATTTTTTGCTGTTAAGTGTGAGGTTTCTGGGCTAATAAATTATAAAAGGAAATGTCAATACAGCTTGTCACTATCAACGCCTACTAGTACAATAAAGAGTTGTTAATTTGGGAATTAGATAATATTAAAATAATTTTTATAACAAATTAATAAAAGTAGGCGATTTTTTTGAAAAATGATATTAGGAAATCTTTTCTTTGAACAACTTTTTCTAGTAACTTATTTCCATATCTTCTCAAATAAATGCACTTGACTCTTGAACCATTTAAAGTTTTTTCAATTTTCTGAATACCGCGTAAAAAATTTGTTAAATGTTTTATCCCAATCTTACTCTAAGAAGTTTTTTACATTCAACACCTTTCCGTGGACGGGTCACGGAAAAGGTTGAATAGGAAAAACTTTTTATTTTTTATCGAAAAAAGTTATTGTAATAAAAATGTTTGCTGTTTAGAGTAAGATTGGATAGAAACATTTAATATATTTTAACGCGGTGTTCAGAAAATTGAAAAAACTTAAAATGGTACAAGAGTAAAGTGCATTTATTTGCAAAGATATGGAAATAAGTACTAGAAAAGTTGTTCAATCGTAAAGGTAGTCTCTAATACCAATTTTCGAAAAATCGGCCCACTTTTATTTATTTCTGATTAAAATTTTTTATCAATTAACTAATTCCAAATTTTTGTACTAGTAGGCGTTGTTTGTGACAAGCTTTATTGATACTTTGTTTTTATAATTCATTAGCCGCAGTATCGTCAGCTTTAAATGCTTACTTAACAGCAAAAATTTGATAATAAATTGATTTAAAAATTTAAATCGATATTAAAATAAATTTAATCACAAAAATAAAAGTAGGCCGATTTTTTCAAATATTGGTATTAGAGACTATCTTTTAATTTTGAACAACTCCTAGTAACTTTTTTCCCAATATCTTCTTAAATAAATGCACTTTACTCTGTACTATTTTAGTTTTTTCAATTTTCTGAACACCGCGTATAAAATATGTTAAATGTTTCCATCCAATCTTACTTTTAGAAGAAGCAAAATTTTTATCAAGAGTAGCTTTTTCGAAAAAATCAAAAATAAAAATTTTTTCCTTCAACACCTTTTCCGTGGACATACATATATAAAATTATATAAAATTATATATATATATATATATATATATTATTTGCCTTGTCACAATTGACTGAACTAATGATCGGTTGGCCACTTCTGCCCTATAGGTATTTTTTTCGCGAATTTAATCAAATTTTATTGTCAAATCCCAAACTTTGCAAAATTATTTATGTTTTTCTAAAAACCATCGCCAGTTAAAACTTTTTCACTGAACAATCTTCTTACGCAAATATTTCGAATGCCTCTAATTAAAAAAAAAACTGTAGATACATATTTTTGCGAATATTGGGATTTGACGAAAAAAATTAATCAAATTTACGAAAAAAATACAAATAAAGGATTTGCTTTTAAAATTTAGATTTTTTTCTAAAAGCGCTGGCTGCAAAAAAAATCACTTTTTTTTTAAACTACAAAACAAAAATTTTCTTTTTCAAAGAGTTGTCCTTGCGGTCAATAACATCTAGTATATATTTGGTGTGGGTCCCATGTCTCATTTTTTATATAAAAAATGTTGAAATTCCTGGAGGCACCACTGCCCTGTTTGTATGGTGTCAAAAATAAAAACTATACCAATAAATACGTTATAGAATATAAACAAATAATTTTTTTTTACTTTGCCTAAAACATTATGATTAAAGCCTGATTAATAAAAAAAACAAATTTTAATATTCCCTGTATAATGTTAAGTAAATCTATTTTTTTTTTAATTTTACATGAAAACAATGATATATCACTAACATATTTTTCTTCAATTTCAAAAAAAACCCTTGGAATTTTTTCAAATTTAAAATCAAAGAAGTTATTAAAATTTTTATTCATGAAATTAAAAAATATGGAATATTAGTACTGTTATGTGGAATAAAGAATAAGAATTGCCATTATACAGCAAGCATCAAAAAATTTACAAATTCATTAATCATAGCCTTGACCTTAATTTTTAGACAACTCATTCGGAATACATTTGCTTACATACTATATTTGATAAATAGTTATTTACATTACAAGATGCGAAAGTTTACTTTTTGGTGTGAGGTGGTTTTTAAATGGCGAGGCGAAGCCCAGGCTATTTAAAACCTCCGAACACTGAAAGGCCTTTCGCATCGTGTAATGTATTATATTTTTTTGCTATGTTCTATGTATCGCATAATTTAATAATATTAACAATGTTTTAATAGAAATACGGATTTGAAATTTTACCCTGTTAAAAATTAATCCATAGCAACAAATTTATTGTTGACATTGTCTGTCATCAGCACTTGTCAGATTATGAATTATTGTTAATTTAGTATAAATCCATTCCCATTTTAAAATGTTAAATGAATATGAAAATGGATCCAAAAACTGACCTTGCGTGTCCCATTCTGCCAGACAAATCTAAAAGAGAGGGACCATCAAAAAATATAAATCGTTTTCAATGGCGCACAAAAATGTGGGGGGATTGAGAGAATGTGATGTTGGCGTATTTTCAAAAAATCCGAGTCTTTATCACCACCAACCCTCTGGTCTGTATATTCCATGCCGTTAACAATTCCGTAAAAAAAATCAAGATATTTCGGAGTTCAAGAAACTAGTTGCTTTTATTAAAAAGGAAAAGATGGTTTGAGGCAAAAAGTCAAAATTTTAAAAAGAAGAAATCATAAAGTTTTTATTAACGCGCCTGATCAAAGTTACTTAGCAATGAAAGTAATAGCCATTATGGGAGGCGGGCAGCCGGACACGAAATATGAATGAAGCAAGGATGGAAAAAGAAATGACGTTATAGTAAAAATAGTGGAGTCTAAAAAAAAGTTAAAAAAACTTTTAGTAACCAACGATGAAGGTCAGTTCCTTATGTCAGATTTCTACAGGAATATATTGCTGAGACCAAGGAATGTCTGACTTAGATGAGGTTTATTGATGTTATGAAAGAGGTAAATTTTTAATCAAGTAATTGGGGAAACACACATTTCAAATGTACCCCAAAAAAATTGCGAAATTTTGAAGCTTGAAGACATCAGTAGATACACTGGCCATTCTTTTTTAAGAACGTCAACTACGTTCCTTGCCAATGCTTCGGGGTTTTGATATTTTTACTTAAAAAAAGGATGGGGGTTGGGGAATCTTTTTTTGTTGCGGAGGGATATATTGCTGAATCCTATAGAAAAGGTGGAAATTTCAAAGAAGATTTTGAAATTCTACCAATATTTCAATAAAACATGAAAAAAAAGAATATTAACGTAGTTAAAGGTGATAAGAACCCCAAAAAAAAAAAAAACTGTTAATTCAAATTTTTTCCCCCAATTTTTTTTGCTAATTGCTCAAATTGCACAATTACTTTTAATGTTAATACCTAACCTATTTTTAAAATATTTTGTCATAAATTAGTTAGTTTTTAAAATAAAACCAATTTCCCACAAGCATATTTTCTTTTTTTTCCCTTTCTTTTTTTTTCCGGCGCTGAAAAAAATTTCTTTCGTAGCTAGCAACGCTTAGCAACCAGGTAACACGAAGGTTCTCTTTTTATCATTCGCGTTGCTAGGACCACAAAGTTTTCTTATTTATACAGTAGTAGAAAAAATTATATTATTTCATATTGAGGAAAAGTGAGACTTTTTATGGCGCGCTCGTCTTACACAGCCGAACTGAGTGAGGCTGGTAATAAAAGAAGTCTGAAAATAACTTTTTTTTCCCAAAAAAAATGCTGTTTTTTTTTTAAACGTCGAAAAAAGCAATAACACCCTTTTTTAAAGGTAATAATTAATAAAGATAGGTGCGTACGCAAGGAGGCT